>CAXIIO010000408.1:0-112037 GCA_964028335.1 Altica lythri | reverse complement strand
TCACCATGAAAAATGTCAAAAATGACAAATTTCAAGATGGCAAATGTCAAAGATGTCAAATGACAAATGTCACAATGCTAAATGTCAAAAATGAAAAGTGTCAAAAATGACAAATTTCAAGATGGCAAATGTCTAAGATGTCAAATGACAAATGTCACAATGCTAAATGTCAAAAATGAAAAGTGTCACCATGAAAAATGTCAAAAATAACAAATTTCAAGATGGCAAATGTCAAAGATGTCAAATGGCAAATGTCACAATGCTAAATGTCAAAAATGACAAATTTCAAGATGGGAAATGTCAAAGATGTCACATGACAAATGTCACAATAATAAATGTCAAAAATGAAAAGTGTCACCATGAAAAATGTCAAAAATGACAAATTTCAAGATGGCAAATGTCACAACTGACAAATGTCACAATGCTAAATGTGAAAAATGAAAAGTGTCACCATCAAAAATGTCAAAGATAACAAATTTCAAGATGGCAAATGTCAAAGATGTCAAATGACAAATGTCACAATGCTAAATGTCAAAAATGAAAAGTGTCACCATGAAAAATGTCAAAAATAACAAATTTCAAGATGGCAAATGTCAAAGATGTCAAATGACAAATGTCACAATGCTAAATGTCAAAAATGAAAAGTGTCACCATGAAAAATGTCAAAAATGACAAATTTCAAGATGGCAAATGTCAAAGATGTCAAATGACATATGTCACAATGCTAAATGTCAAAAATGAAAAGTGTCACCATGAAAAATGTCAAAAATGACAAATTTCAAGATGGCAAATGTCAAAGATGTCAAATGACAAATGTCACAATAATAAATGTCAAAAATGAAAAGTGTCACCATGAAAAATGTCAAAAATGACAAATTTCAAGATGGCAAATGTCACAACTGACAAATGTCACAATGCTAAATGTGAAAAATGAAAAGTGTCACCATCAAAAATGTCAAAGATAACAAATTTCAAGATGGCAAATGTCAAAGATGTCAAATGACAAATGTCACAATGCTAAATGTCAAAAATGAAAAGTGTCACCATGAAAAATGTCAAAAATGACAAATTTCAAGATGGCAAATGTCAAGGATGTCAAATGACAAATGTCACAATTCTAAATGTCAAAAATAAAAAGTGTCACCATGAAAAATGTCAAAAATAACAAATTTCAATATGGCAAATGTCAAAGATGTCAAATGACAAATGTCACAATGCTAAATGTCAAAAATGAAAAGTGTCACCATGAAAAATGTCAAAAATAACAAATTTCAAGATGGCAAATGTCAAAGATGTCAAATGACAAATGTCACAATGCTAAATGTCAAAAATGAAAAGTGTCACCATGAAAAATGTCAAAAATGACAAATTTCAAGATGGCAAATGTCAAGGATGTCAAATGACAAATGTCACAATTCTAAATGTCAAAAATAAAAAGTGTCACCATGAAAAATATCAAAAATAACAAATTTCAATATGGCAAATGTCAAAGATGTCAAATGACAAATGTCACAATGCTAAATGTCAAAAATGAAAAGTGTCACCATAAAAAATGTCAAAAATGACAAATTTCAAGATGGCAAATGTCAAAGATGTCAAATGACAAATGTCACAATGCTAAATGTCAAAAATGAAAAGTGTCACCATGAAAAATGTCAAAAATGACAAATTTCAAGATGGCAAATGTCAAAGATGTCAAATGACAAATGTAACAATGCTTAATGTCAAAAATGAAAAGTGTCACCATGAAAAATGTCAAAAATGACAAATTTCAAGATGGCAAATGTCAAAACTGACAAATGTCACAATGCTAAATGTCAAAAATGATAAGTGTCACCATAAAAAATGTCAAAAATGACAAATTTCAAGATGGCAAATGTCCAAGATGTCAAATGACAAATGTCTCAATGCCAAATGTCAAAAATGAAAAGTGTCACCATGAAAAATGTCAAAAATGACAAATTTCAAGATGGCAAATGTCAAAGATGTAAAATGACAAATGTCACAATGCTAAATGTCAAAAATGAAAAGTGTCAAAAATGACAAATTTCAAGATGGCAAATGTCTAAGATGTCAAATGACAAATGTCACAATGCTAAATGTCAATGAAAAGTTTCACCGTGAAAAATGTCAAAAATGACAAATTTCAAGATGGCAAATGTCAAAGATGTCAAATGACAAATGTCACAATGCTAAATGTCAAAAATGAAAAGTGTCACCATGAAAAATGTCAAAAATGACAAATTTCAAGATGGCAAATGTCAAAGATGTCAAATGACAAATGTCACAATGCTAAATGTCAAAACTAAAAAGTGTCCCCATGAAAAATGTCAATACTGACAAATTTCAAGATGGCAAATGTCAAAGATGTCAAATGACAAATGTCACAATGCTAAATGTCAAAAATAAAAAGTGTCACCATGAAAAATGTCAAAAATGACAAATTTCAAGATGGCAAATGTCAAAGATGTCGAATATGACAAATGTCACAATGCTAAATGTCAAAAATAAAAAGTGTCACCATGAAAAATGTCAAAAATGACAAATTTCAAGATAGCAAATGTCAAAACTGACAAATGTCACAATGCTAAATGTCAAAAATGATAAGTGTCACCATGAAAAATGTCAAAAATGACAAATTTCAAGATGGCAAATGTCCAAGATGTCAAATGACAAATGTCACAATGCGAAATGTCAAAAATGACAAATTTCAAGATGGCAAATGTCAAAGATGTCAAATGACAAATGTCACAATGCTAATTGTCAAAAATGAAAAGTGTCACCATGAAAAATGTCAAAAATGACAAATTTCAAGATGGCAAATGTCAAAGATGTCAAATGACAAATGTCACAATGCTAAATGTCAAAAAAGAAAAGTGTCACCATGAAAAATGTTAAAAATAACAAATTTCAAGATGGCAAATGTCAAAGATGTCAAATGACAAATGTCACAATGCTTAATGTCTAAAATGAAAAGTGTCACCATGAAAAATGTCAAAAATGACAAATTTCAAGATGGCAAATGTCAAAGATGTCAAATGACAAATGTCACAATGCTAAATGTCAAAAATGAAAAGTGTCACCATAAAAAATGTCAAAAATGACAAATTTCAAGATGGCAAATGTCAAAGATGTCAAATGACAAATGTCACAATGCTAAATGTCAAAAATGAAAAGTGTCACCATGAAAAATGTCAAAAATGACAAATTTCAAGATGGCAAATGTCAAAGATGTCAAATGACAAATGTAACAATGCTTAATGTCAAAAATGAAAAGTGTCACCATGAAAAAGGTCAAAAATGACAAATTTCAAGATGGCAAATGTCAAAACTGACAAATGTCACAATGCTAAATGTCAAAAATGATAAGTGTCACCTTAAAAAATGTCAAAAATGACAAATTTCAAGATGGCAAATGTCCAAGATGTCAAATGACAAATGTCTCAATGCTAAATGTCAAAAATGAAAAGTGTCACCATGAAAAATGTCAAAAATGACAAATTTCAAGATGGCAAATGTCAAAGATGTAAAATGACAAATTTCACAATGCTAAATGTCAAAAATAAAAAGTGTCAAAAATGACAAATTTCAAGATGGCAAATGTCTAAGATGTCAAATGACAAATGTCACAATGCTAAATGTCAATGAAAAGTTTCACCGTGAAAAATGTCAAAAATGACAAATTTCAAGATGGCAAATGTCAAAGATGTCAAATGACAAATGTCACAATGCTAAATGTCAAAAATGAACAGTGTCACCATGAAAAATGTCAAAAATGACAAATTTCAAGATGGCAAATGTCAAAGATGTCAAATGACAAATGTCACAATGCTAAATGTCAAAACTAAAAAGTGTCCCCATGAAAAATATCAATACTGACAAATTTCAAGGTGGCAAATGTCAAAGATGTCAAATGACAAATGTCACAATGCTAAATGTCAAAAATAAAAAGTGTCACCATGAAAAATGTCAAAAATGACAAATTTCAAGATGGCAAATGTCAAAGATGTCGAATATGACAAATGTCACAATGCTAAATGTCAAAAATAAAAAGTGTCACCATGAAAAATGTCAAAAATGACAAATTTCAAAATGGCAAATGTCAAAGATGTCAAATGACAAATGTCACAATGCTAAATGTTAAAAATAAAAAGTGTCACCATGAAAAATGTCAAAAATGACAAATTTCAAAATGGCAAATATCAAATGACAAATGTCACAATGCTAAATGTCAAAAATGACAAATTTCAAGATGGCAAATGTCAAAGATGTCAAATGACAAATGTCACAATGCTAAATGTCAAAAATGAAAAGTGTCACCATGAAAAATGTCAAAAATGACAAATTTCAAGATGGCAAATGTCAAAGATGTCAAATGACAAATGTCACAATGCTAAATGTCAAAAATGAAAAGTGTCCCCATGAAAAATGTCAATACTGACAAATTTCAAGATGGCAAATGTCAAAGATGTCAAATGACAAATGTCACAATGCTAAATGTCAAAAATGAAAAGTGTCACCATGAAAAATGTCAAAAATGACAAATTTCAAGATGGCAAATGTCAAAGATGTCGAATATGACAAATGTCACAATGCTAAATGTCAAAAATGAAAAGTGTCACCATGAAAAATGTCAAAAATGACAAATTTCAAGATGGCAAATGTCAAAGATGTCATATGACAAATGTCACAATGCTAAATGTCAAAAATGAAAAGTGTCACCATGAAAAATGTCAAAAATGACAAATTTCAAGATGGCAAATATCAAAGATGTCAAATGACAAATGTCACAATGCTAAATGTCAAAAATGACAAATTTCAAGATGGCAAATGTCAAAGATGTCAAATGACAAATGTCAAAGATGTCAAATGACAAATGTCACAATGCTAAATGTCAAAAATGAAAAGTGTCACCATGAAAAATGTCAAAAATGACAAATTTTAAGATGACAAATGTCAAAGATGTCAAATGACAAATGTCACAATGCTAAATGTCAAAAATGAAAAGTGTCACCATGAAAAATGTTAAAAATAACAAATTTCAAGATGGCAAATGTCAAAGATGTCAAATGACAAATGTCACAATGCTTAATGTCTAAAATGAAAAGTGTCACCATGAAAAATGTCAAAAATGACAAATTTCAAGATGGCAAATGTCAAAGATGTCAAATGACAAATGTCACAATGCTAAATGTCAAAAATGAAAAGTGTCACCATAAAAAATGTCAAAAATGACAAATTTCAAGATGGCAAATGTCAAAGATGTCAAATGACAAATGTCACAATGCTAAATGTCAAAAATGAAAAGTGTCACCATGAAAAATGTCAAAAATGACAAATTTCAAGATGGCAAATGTCAAAGATGTCAAATGACAAATGTAACAATGCTTAATGTCAAAAATGAAAAGTGTCACCATGAAAAAGGTCAAAAATGACAAATTTCAAGATGGCAAATGTCAAAACTGACAAATGTCACAATGCTAAATGTCAAAAATGATAAGTGTCACCTTAAAAAATGTCAAAAATGACAAATTTCAAGATGGCAAATGTCCAAGATGTCAAATGACAAATGTCTCAATGCTAAATGTCAAAAATGAAAAGTGTCACCATGAAAAATGTCAAAAATGACAAATTTCAAGATGGCAAATGTCAAAGATGTAAAATGACAAATTTCACAATGCTAAATGTCAAAAATGAAAAGTGTCAAAAATGACAAATTTCAAGATGGCAAATGTCTAAGATGTCAAATGACAAATGTCACAATGCTAAATGTCAATGAAAAGTTTCACCGTGAAAAATGTCAAAAATGACAAATTTCAAGATGGCAAATGTCAAAGATGTCAAATGACAAATGTCACAATGCTAAATGTCAAAAATGAACAGTGTCACCATGAAAAATGTCAAAAATGACAAATTTCAAGATGGCAAATGTCAAAGATGTCAAATGACAAATGTCACAATGCTAAATGTCAAAACTAAAAAGTGTCCCCATGAAAAATATCAATACTGACAAATTTCAAGGTGGCAAATGTCAAAGATGTCAAATGACAAATGTCACAATGCTAAATGTCAAAAATAAAAAGTGTCACCATGAAAAATGTCAAAAATGACAAATTTCAAGATGGCAAATGTCAAAGATGTCGAATATGACAAATGTCACAATGCTAAATGTCAAAAATAAAAAGTGTCACCATGAAAAATGTCAAAAATGACAAATTTCAAAATGGCAAATGTCAAAGATGTCAAATGACAAATGTCACAATGCTAAATGTTAAAAATAAAAAGTGTCACCATGAAAAATGTCAAAAATGACAAATTTCAAAATGGCAAATATCAAATGACAAATGTCACAATGCTAAATGTCAAAAATGACAAATTTCAAGATGGCAAATGTCAAAGATGTCAAATGACAAATGTCACAATGCTAAATGTCAAAAATGAAAAGTGTCACCATGAAAAATGTCAAAAATGACAAATTTCAAGATGGCAAATGTCAAAGATGTCAAATGACAAATGTCACAATGCTAAATGTCAAAAATGAAAAGTGTCCCCATGAAAAATGTCAATACTGACAAATTTCAAGATGGCAAATGTCAAAGATGTCAAATGACAAATGTCACAATGCTAAATGTCAAAAATGAAAAGTGTCACCATGAAAAATGTCAAAAATGACAAATTTCAAGATGGCAAATGTCAAAGATGTCGAATATGACAAATGTCACAATGCTAAATGTCAAAAATGAAAAGTGTCACCATGAAAAATGTCAAAAATGACAAATTTCAAGATGGCAAATGTCAAAGATGTCATATGACAAATGTCACAATGCTAAATGTCAAAAATGAAAAGTGTCACCATGAAAAATGTCAAAAATGACAAATTTCAAGATGGCAAATATCAAAGATGTCAAATGACAAATGTCACAATGCTAAATGTCAAAAATGACAAATTTCAAGATGGCAAATGTCAAAGATGTCAAATGACAAATGTCAAAGATGTCAAATGACAAATGTCACAATGCTAAATGTCAAAAATGAAAAGTGTCACCATGAAAAATGTCAAAAATGACAAATTTTAAGATGACAAATGTCAAAGATGTCAAATGACAAATGTCACAATGCTAAATGTCAAAAATGAAAAGTGTCACCATGAAAAATGTCAAAAATAACAAATTTTAAGATGGCAAATATCAAACATGTCAAATGACAAATGTCACAATGCTAAATGTCAAAAATGAAAAGTGTCACCATAAAAAATGTCAAAAATGACAAATTTCAAGATGGCAAATGTCAAAGATGTCAAATGACAAATGTCACAATGCTAAATGTCAAAAATGAAAAGTGTCACCATGAAAAATGTCAAAAATGTCAAATTTCAAGATGGCAAATGTCAAAGATGTCAAATGACAAATGTCTCAATGCTAAATGTCAAAAATGAAAAGTGTCACCATGAAAAATGTCAAAAATGACAAATTTCAAGATGGCAAATGTCAAAGATGTAAAATGACAAATGTCACAATGCTAAATGTCAAAAATGAAAAGTGTCACCATGAAAAATGTCAAAAATGACAAATTTCAAGATGGCAAATGTCAAAGATGTCGAATATGACAAATGTCACAATGCTAAATGTCAAAAATAAAAAGTGTCACCATGAAAAATGTCAAAAATGACAAATTTCAAGATGGCAAATGTTAAAGATGTCAAATGACAAATGTCACAATGCTAAATGTCAAAACTAAAAAGTGTCCCCATGAAAAATGTCAATACTGACAAATTTCAAGATGGCAAATGTCAAAGATGTCAAATGACAAATGTCACAATGCTAAATGTCAAAAATAAAAAGTGTCACCATGAAAAATGTCAAAAATGACAAATTTCAAGATGGCAAATGTCAAAGATGTCGAATATGACAAATGTCACAATGCTAAATGTCAAAAATAAAAAGTGTCACCATGAAAAATGTCAAAAATGACAAATTTCAAGATGGCAAATGTCAAAGATGTCAAATGACAAATGTCACAATGCTAAATGTTAAAAATAAAAAGTGTCACCATGAAAAATGTCAAAAATGACAAATTTCAAAATGGCAAATATCAAATGACAAATGTCACAATGCTAAATGTCAAAAATGACAAATTTTAAGATGGCAAATGTCAAAGATGTCAAATGACAAATGTCACAATCCTAAATGTCAAAAATGAAAAGTGTCACCATGAAAAATGTCAAAAATGACAAATTTCAAGATGGCAAATGTCAAAGATGTCAAATGACAAATGTCACAATGCTAAATGTCAAAAATGAAAAGTGTCACCATGAAAAATGTCAAAAATAACAAATTTCAAGATGACAAATATCAAAGATGTCAAATGACAAATGTCACAAGGCTAAATGTCAAAAATGAAAAGTGTCACCATGAAAAATGTCAAAAATGACAAATTTCAAGATGGCAAATGTCAAAGATGTCAAATGACAAATGTCACAATGCTAAATGTCAAAAATGAGAAGTGTCACCATGAAAAATGTCAAAAATGACAAATTTCAAGATGGCAAATGTCAAAGATGTCAAATGACAAATGTCACAATGCTAAATGTCAAAAATGAAAAGTGTCACCATGAAAAATGTCAAAAATAACAAATTTCAAGATGGCAAATGTCAAAGATGTCAAATGACAAATGTCACAATGCTAAATGTCAAAAATGAAAAGTGTCAAAAATGACAAATTTCAAGATGGCAAATGTCAAGGATGTCAAATGACAAATGTCACAATCCCAAATGTCAAAAATGAAAAGTGTCACCATGAAAAATGTCAAAAATAACAAATTTCAAGATGGCAAATGTCAAAACTGACAAATGTCACAATGCTAAATGTCAAAAATGATAAGTGTCACCATGAAAAATGTCAAAAATGACAAATTTCAAGATGGCAAATGTCCAAGATGTCAAATGACAAATGTCACAATGCTAAATGTCAAAAATGACAAATTTCAAGATGGCAAATGTCAAAGATGTCAAATGACAAATGTCACAATGCTAAATGTCAAAAATGAAAAGTGTCACCATGAAAAATGTCAAAAATGACAAATTTCAAGATGGAAAATGTCAAAGATGTCAAATGACAAATGTCACAATGCTAAATGTCAAAAATGAAAAGTGTCACCATGAAAAATGTCAAAAATAACAAATTTCAAGATGTCAAATGTCAAAGATGTCAAATGACAAATGTCACAATGCTTAATGTCAAAAATGAAAAGTGTCACCATGAAAAATGTCAAAAATGACAAATTTTAAGATGGCAAATGTCAAAGATGTCAAATGACAAATGTCACAATGCTAAATGTCAAAAATGAAAAGTGTCACCATGAAAAATGTCAAAAATGACAATTTTCAAGATGGCAAATGTCAAAGATGTCAAATGACAAATGTCACAATGCTTAATGTCAAAAATGAAAAGTGTTACCATGAAAAATGTCAAAAATGACAAATTTCAAGATGGAAAATGTCAAAACTGACAAATGTCACAATGCTAAATGTCAAAAATGATAAGTGTCACCATAAAAAATGTCAAAAATGACAAATTTCAAGATGGCAAATGTCCAAGATGTCAAATTACAAATGTCACAATGCTAAATGTCAAAAATGAAAAGTGTCACCATGAAAAATGTCAAAAATGACAAATTTCAAGATGGCAAATGTCAAAGATGTCAAATGACAAATGTCAAAATGCTAAATGTCAAAAATGACAAATTTCAAGATGGCAAATGTCTAAGATGTCAAATGACAAATGTCAGAATGCTAAATGTCAAAAATGAAAAGTGTCACCGTGAAAAATGTCAAAAATGACAAATTTCAAGATGGCAAATGTCAAAGATGTCAAATGACATATGTCACAATGCTAAATGTCAAAAATGAAAAGTGTCACCATGAAAAATGTCAAAAATGACAAATTTCAAGATGGCAAATGTCAAAGATGTCAAATGACAAATGTCACAATGCTAAATGTCAAAAATGAAAAGTGTCCCCATGAAAAATGTCAATACTGACAAATTTCAAGATGGCAAATGTCAAAGATGTCAAATGACAAATGTCACAATGCTAAATGTCAAAAATGAAAAGTGTCACCATGAAAAATGTCAAAAATGACAAATTTCAAGATGGCAAATGTCAAAGATGTCGAATATGACAAATGTCACAATGCTAAATGTCAAAAATGAAAAGTGTCACCATGAAAAATGTCAAAAATGTCAAATTTCAAGATGGCAAATATCAAAGATGTCAAATGACAAATGTCACAATGCTAAATGTCAAAAATGACAAATTTCAAGATGGCAAATGTCAAAGATGTCAAATGACAAATGTCACAATGCTAAATGTCAAAAATGAAAAGTGTCACCATGACAATTGTCAAAAATGACAAATTTCAAGATAGCAAATGTCAAAACTGACAAATGTCACAATGCTAAATGTCAAAAATGATAAGTGTCACCATGAAAAATGTCAAAAATGACAAATTTCAAGATGGCAAATGTCCAAGATGTCAAATGACAAATGTCACAATGCGAAATGTCAAAAATGACAAATTTCAAGATGGCAAATGTCAAAGATGTCAAATGACAAATGTCACAATGCTAATTGTCAAAAATGAAAAGTGTCACCATGAAAAATGTCAAAAATGACAAATTTCAAGATGGCAAATGTCAAAGATGTCAAATGACAAATGTCACAATGCTAAATGTCAAAAAAGAAAAGTGTCACCATGAAAAATGTTAAAAATAACAAATTTCAAGATGGCAAATGTCAAAGATGTCAAATGACAAATGTCACAATGCTTAATGTCTAAAATGAAAAGTGTCACCATGAAAAATGTCAAAAATGACAAATTTCAAGATGGCAAATGTCAAAGATGTCAAATGACAAATGTCACAATGCTAAATGTCAAAAATGAAAAGTGTCACCATAAAAAATGTCAAAAATGACAAATTTCAAGATGGCAAATGTCAAAGATGTCAAATGACAAATGTCACAATGCTAAATGTCAAAAATGAAAAGTGTCACCATGAAAAATGTCAAAAATGACAAATTTCAAGATGGCAAATGTCAAAGATGTCAAATGACAAATGTAACAATGCTTAATGTCAAAAATGAAAAGTGTCACCATGAAAAATGTCAAAAATGACAAATTTCAAGATGGCAAATGTCAAAACTGACAAATGTCACAATGCTAAATGTCAAAAATGATAAGTGTCACCTTAAAAAATGTCAAAAATGACAAATTTCAAGATGGCAAATGTCCAAGATGTCAAATGACAAATGTCTCAATGCTAAATGTCAAAAATGAAAAGTGTCACCATGAAAAATGTCAAAAATGACAAATTTCAAGATGGCAAATGTCAAAGATGTAAAATGACAAATTTCACAATGCTAAATGTCAAAAATGAAAAGTGTCAAAAATGACAAATTTCAAGATGGCAAATGTCTAAGATGTCAAATGACAAATGTCACAATGCTAAATGTCAATGAAAAGTTTCACCGTGAAAAATGTCAAAAATGACAAATTTCAAGATGGCAAATGTCAAAGATGTCAAATGACAAATGTCACAATGCTAAATGTCAAAAATGAACAGTGTCACCATGAAAAATGTCAAAAATGACAAATTTCAAGATGGCAAATGTCAAAGATGTCAAATGACAAATGTCACAATGCTAAATGTCAAAACTAAAAAGTGTCCCCATGAAAAATGTCAATACTGACAAATTTCAAGATGGCAAATGTCAAAGATGTCAAATGACAAATGTCACAATGCTAAATGTCAAAAATAAAAAGTGTCACCATGAAAAATGTCAAAAATGACAAATTTCAAGATGGCAAATGTCAAAGATGTCGAATATGACAAATGTCACAATGCTAAATGTCAAAAATAAAAAGTGTCACCATGAAAAATGTCAAAAATGACAAATTTCAAAATGGCAAATATCAAATGACAAATGTCACAATGCTAAATGTCAAAAATGACAAATTTCAAGATGGCAAATGTCAAAGATGTCAAATGACAAATGTCACAATGCTAAATGTCAAAAATGAAAAGTGTCACCATGAAAAATGTCAAAAATGACAAATTTCAAGATGGCAAATGTCAAAGATGTCAAATGACAAATGTCACAATGCTAAATGTCAAAAATGAAAAGTGTCCCCATGAAAAATGTCAATACTGACAAATTTCAAGATGGCAAATGTCAAAGATGTCAAATGACAAATGTCACAATGCTAAATGTCAAAAATGAAAAGTGTCACCATGAAAAATGTCAAAAATGACAAATTTCAAGATGGCAAATGTCAAAGATGTCGAATATGACAAATGTCACAATGCTAAATGTCAAAAATGAAAAGTGTCACCATGAAAAATGTCAAAAATGACAAATTTCAAGATGGCAAATGTCAAAGATGTCATATGACAAATGTCACAATGCTAAATGTCAAAAATGAAAAGTGTCACCATGAAAAATGTCAAAAATGACAAATTTCAAGATGGCAAATATCAAAGATGTCAAATGACAAATGTCACAATGCTAAATGTCAAAAATGACAAATTTCAAGATGGCAAATGTCAAAGATGTCAAATGACAAATGTCAAAGATGTCAAATGACAAATGTCACAATGCTAAATGTCAAAAATGAAAAGTGTCACCATGAAAAATGTCAAAAATGACAAATTTTAAGATGACAAATGTCAAAGATGTCAAATGACAAATGTCACAATGCTAAATGTCAAAAATGAAAAGTGTCACCATGAAAAATGTCAAAAATAACAAATTTTAAGATGGCAAATATCAAACATGTCAAATGACAAATGTCACAATGCTAAATGTCAAAAATGAAAAGTGTCACCATAAAAAATGTCAAAAATGACAAATTTCAAGATGGCAAATGTCAAAGATGTCAAATGACAAATGTCACAATGCTAAATGTCAAAAATGAAAAGTGTCACCATGAAAAATGTCAAAAATGTCAAATTTCAAGATGGCAAATGTCAAAGATGTCAAATGACAAATGTCTCAATGCTAAATGTCAAAAATGAAAAGTGTCACCATGAAAAATGTCAAAAATGACAAATTTCAAGATGGCAAATGTCAAAGATGTAAAATGACAAATGTCACAATGCTAAATGTCAAAAATGAAAAGTGTCAAAAATGACAAATTTCAAGATGGCAAATGTCTAAGATGTCAAATGACAAATGTCACAATGCTAAATGTCAATGAAAAGTTTCACCGTGAAAAATGTCAAAAATGACAAATTTCAAGATGGCAAATGTCAAAGATGTCAAATGACAAATGTCACAATGCTAAATGTCAAAAATGAAAAGTGTCACCATGAAAAATGTCAAAAATGACAAATTTCAAGATGGCAAATGTTAAAGATGTCAAATGACAAATGTCACAATGCTAAATGTCAAAACTAAAAAGTGTCCCCATGAAAAATGTCAATACTGACAAATTTCAAGATGGCAAATGTCAAAGATGTCAAATGACAAATGTCACAATGCTAAATGTCAAAAATGAGAAGTGTCACCATGAAAAATGTCAAAAATGACAAATTTCAAGATGGCAAATGTCAAAGATGTCGAATATGACAAATGTCACAATGCTAAATGTCAAAAATAAAAAGTGTCACCATGAAAAATGTCAAAAATGACAAATTTCAAAATGGCAAATGTCAAAGATGTCGAATATGACAAATGTCACAATGCTAAATGTCAAAAATAAAAAGTGTCACCATGAAAAATGTCAAAAATGACAAATTTCAAGATGGCAAATGTCAAAGATGTCAAATGACAAATGTCACAATGCTAAATGTTAAAAATAAAAAGTGTCACCATGAAAAATGTCAAAAATGACAAATTTCAAAATGGCAAATATCAAATGACAAATGTCACAATGCTAAATGTCAAAAATGACAAATTTTAAGATGGCAAATGTCAAAGATGTCAAATGACAAATGTCACAATCCTAAATGTCAAAAATGAAAAGTGTCACCATGAAAAATGTCAAAAATGACAAATTTCAAGATGGCAAATGTCAAAGATGTCAAATGACAAATGTCACAATGCTAAATGTCAAAAATGTCACCATGAAAAATGTCAAAAATAACAAATTTCAAGATGACAAATATCAAAGATGTCAAATGACAAATGTCACAAGGCTAAATGTCAAAAATGAAAAGTGTCACCATGAAAAATGTCAAAAATGACAAATTTCAAGATGGCAAATGTCAAAGATGTCAAATGACAAATGTCACAATGCTAAATGTCAAAAATGAGAAGTGTCACCATGAAAAATGTCAAAAATGACAAATTTCAAGATGGCAAATGTCAAAGATGTCAAATGACAAATGTCACAATGCTAAATGTCAAAAATGAAAAGTGTCACCATGAAAAATGTCAAAAATAACAAATTTCAAGATGGCAAATGTCAAAGATGTCAAATGACAAATGTCACAATGCTAAATGTCAAAAATGAAAAGTGTCAAAAATGACAAATTTCAAGATGGCAAATGTCAAAGATGTCAAATGACAAATGTCACAATGCTAAATGTCAAAAATGAAAAGTGTCACCATGAAAAATGTCAAAAATGACAAATTTCAAGATGGCAAATGTCAAGGATGTCAAATGACAAATGTCACAATCCCAAATGTCAAAAATGAAAAGTGTCACCATGAAAAATGTCAAAAATAACAAATTTCAAGATGGCAAATGTCAAAACTGACAAATGTCACAATGCTAAATGTCAAAAATGATAAGTGTCACCATGAAAAATGTCAAAAATGACAAATTTCAAGATGGCAAATGTCCAAGATGTCAAATGACAAATGTCACAATGCTAAATGTCAAAAATGACAAATTTCAAGATGGCAAATGTCAAAGATGTCAAATGACAAATGTCACAATGCTAAATGTCAAAAATGAAAAGTGTCACCATGAAAAATGTCAAAAATGACAAATTTCAAGATGGAAAATGTCAAAGATGTCAAATGACAAATGTCACAATGCTAAATGTCAAAAATGAAAAGTGTCACCATGAAAAATGTCAAAAATAACAAATTTCAAGATGTCAAATGTCAAAGATGTCAAATGACAAATGTCACAATGCTTAATGTCAAAAATGAAAAGTGTCACCATGAAAAATGTCAAAAATGACAAATTTCAAGATGGCAAATGTCAAAACTGACAAATGTCACAATGCTAAATGTCAAAAATGATAAGTGTCACCATAAAAAATGTCAAAAATGACAAATTTCAAGATGGCAAATGTCCAAGATGTCAAATTACAAATGTCACAATGCTAAATGTCAAAAATGAAAAGTGTCACCATGAAAAATGTCAAAAATGACAAATTTCAAGATGGCAAATGTCAAAGATGTCAAATGACAAATGTCAAAATGCTAAATGTCAAAAATGACAAATTTCAAGATGGCAAATGTCTAAGATGTCAAATGACAAATGTCAGAATGCTAAATGTCAAAAATGAAAAGTGTCACCGTGAAAAATGTCAAAAATGACAAATTTCAAGATGGCAAATGTCAAAGATGTCAAATGACATATGTCACAATGCTAAATGTCAAAAATGAAAAGTGTCACCATGAAAAATGTCAAAAATGACAAATTTCAAGATGGCAAATGTCAAAGATGTCAAATGACAAATGTCACAATGCTAAATGTCAAAAATGAAAAGTGTCCCCATGAAAAATGTCAATACTGACAAATTTCAAGATGGCAAATGTCAAAGATGTCAAATGACAAATGTCACAATGCTAAATGTCAAAAATGAAAAGTGTCACCATGAAAAATGTCAAAAATGACAAATTTCAAGATGGCAAATGTCAAAGATGTCGAATATGACAAATGTCACAATGCTAAATGTCAAAAATGAAAAGTGTCACCATGAAAAATGTCAAAAATGTCAAATTTCAAGATGGCAAATATCAAAGATGTCAAATGACAAATGTCACAATGCTAAATGTCAAAAATGACAAATTTCAAGATGGCAAATGTCAAAGATGTCAAATGACAAATGTCACAATGCTAAATGTCAAAAATGAAAAGTGTCAAAAATGACAAATTTCAAGATGGCAAATGTCTAAGATGTCAAATGACAAATGTCACAATGCTAAATGTCAATGAAAAGTTTCACCGTAAAAAATGTCAAAAATGACAAATTTCAAGATGGCAAATGTCAAAGATGTCAAATGACAAATGTCACAATGCTAAATGTCAAAAATGAAGTGTCACCATGAAAAATGTCAAAAATGACAAATTTCAAGATGGCAAATGTTAAAGATGTCAAATGACAAATGTCACAATGCTAAATGTCAAAACTAAAAAGTGTCTTTATGAAAAATGTCAATACTGACAAATTTCAAGATGGCAAATGTCAAAGATGTCAAATGACAAATGTCACAATGCAAAATGTCAAAAATAAAAAGTGTCACCATGAAAAATGTCAAAAATGACAAATTTCAAGATGGCAAATGTCAAAGATGTCGAATATGACAAATGTCACAATGCTAAATGTCAAAAATAAAAAGTGTCACCATGAAAAATGTCAAAAATGACAAATTTCAAGATGGCAAACGTCAAAGATGTCAAATGACAAATGTCACAATGCTAAATGTTAAAAATAAAAAGTGTCACCATGAAAAATGTCAAAAATGACAAATTTCAAAATGGCAAATATCAAATGACAAATGTCACAATGCTAAATGTCAAAAATGACAAATTTCAAGATGGCAAATGTCAAAGATGTCAAATGACAAATGTCACAATCCTAAATGTCAAAAATGAAAAGTGTCACCATGAAAAATGTCAAAAATGACAAATTTCAAGATGGCAAATGTCAAAGATGTCAAATGACAAATGTCACAATGCTAAATGTCAAAAATGAAAAGTGTCACCATGAAAAATGTCAAAAATAACAAATTTCAAGATGACAAATATCAAAGATGTCAAATGACAAATGTCACAAGGCTAAATGTCAAAAATGAAAAGTGTCACCATGAAAAATGTCAAAAATGACAAATTTCAAGATGGCAAATGTCAAAGATGTCAAATGACAAATGTCACAATGCTAAATGTCAAAAATGAAAAGTGTCACCATGAAAAATGTCAAAAATGACAAATTTCAAGATGGCAAATGTCAAAGATGTCAAATGACAAATGTCACAATGCTAAATGTCAAAAATGAAAAGTGTCACCATGAAAAATGTCAAAAATAACAAATTTCAAGATGGCAAATGTCAAAGATGTCAAATGACAAATGTCACAATGCTAAATGTCAAAAATGAAAAGTGTCAAAAATGACAAATTTCAAGATGGCAAATGTCAAAGATGTCAAATGACAAATGTCACAATGCTAAATGTCAAAAATGAAAAGTGTCACCATAAAAAATGTCAAAAATGACAAATTTCAAGATGGCAAATGTCAAGGATGTCAAATGACAAATGTCACAATCCCAAATGTCAAAAATGAAAAGTGTCACCATGAAAAATGTCAAAAATAACAAATTTCAAGATGGCAAATGTCAAAGATGTCAAATGACAAATGTCACAATGCTAAATGTCAAAAATGAAAAGTGTCACAATGAAAAATGTCAAAAATGACAAATTTCAAGATGGCAAATGTCCAAGATGTCAAATGACAAATGTCACAATGCTAAATGTCAAAAATGAAAAGTGTCACCATGAAAAATGTCAAAAATGACAAATTTCAAGATGGCAAATGTTAAAGATGTCAAATGACAAATGTCACAATGCTAAATGTCAAAACTAAAAAGTGTCCCCATGAAAAATGTCAATACTGACAAATTTCAAGATGGCAAATGTCAAAGATGTCAAATGACAAATGTCACAATGCTAAATGTCAAAAATAAAAAGTGTCACCATGAAAAATGTCAAAAATGACAAATTTCAAGATGGCAAATGTCAAAGATGTCAAATGACAAATGTCACAATGCTAAATGTTAAAAATAAAAAGTGTCACCATGAAAAATGTCAAAAATGACAAATTTCAAAATGGCAAATATCAAATGACAAATGTCACAATGCTAAATGTCAAAAATGACAAATTTCAAGATGGCAAATGTCAAAGATGTCAAATGACAAATGTCACAATGCTAAATGTCAAAAATGAAAAGTGTCACCATGAAAAATGTCAAAAATGACAAATTTCAAGATGGCAAATGTCAAAGATGTCAAATGACAAATGTCACAATGCTAAATGTCAAAAAATGAAAAGTGTCACCATGAAAAATGTCAAAAATAACAAATTTCAAGATGACAAATATCAAAGATGTCAAATGACAAATGTCACAAGGCTAAATGTCAAAAATGAAAAGTGTCACCATGAAAAATGTCAAAAATGACAAATTTCAAGATGGCAAATGTCAAAGATGTCAAATGACAAATGTCACAATGCTAAATGTCAAAAATGAAAAGTGTCACCATGAAAAATGTCAAAAATGACAAATTTCAAGATGGCAAATGTCAAAGATGTCAAATGACAAATGTCACAATGCTAAATGTCAAAAATGAAAAGTGTCACCATGAAAAATGTCAAAAATAACAAATTTCAAGATGGCAAATGTCAAAGATGTCAAATGACAAATGTCACAATGCTAAATGTCAAAAATGAAAAGTGTCAAAAATGACAAATTTCAAGATGGCAAATGTCAAAGATGTCAAATGACAAATGTCACAATGCTAAATGTCAAAAATGAAAAGTGTCACCATGAAAAATGTCAAAAATGACAAATTTCAAGATGGCAAATGTCAAGGATGTCAAATGACAAATGTCACAATCCCAAATGTCAAAAATGAAAAGTGTCACCATGAAAAATGTCAAAAATAACAAATTTCAAGATGGCAAATATCAAAGATGTCAAATGACAAATGTCACAATGCTAAATGTCAAAAATGAAAAGTGTCACAATGAAAAATGTCAAAAATGACAAATTTCAAGATGGCAAATGTCCAAGATGTCAAATGACAAATGTCACAATGCTAAATGTCAAAAATGACAAATTTCAAGATGGCAAATATCAAAGATGTCAAATGACAAATGTCACAATGCTAAATGTCAAAAATGAAAAGTGTCACCATGAAAAATGTCAAAAATGACAAATTTTAAGATGTCAAATGTCAAAGATGTCAAATGACAAATGTCACAATGCTTAATGTCAAAAATGAAAAGTGTCACCATAAAAAATGTCAAAAATGACAAATTTTAAGATGGCAAATGTCAAAGATGTCAAATGACAAATGTCACAATGCTAAATGTCAAAAATGAAAAGTGTCACCATGAAAAATGTCAAAAATGACAAATTTCAAGATTGCAAATGTCAAAGATGTCAAATGACAAATGTCACAATGCTAAATGTCAAAAATGAAAAGTGTCACCATGAAAAATGTCAAAAATGACAATTTTCAAGATGGCAAATGTCAAAGATGTCAAATGACAAATGTCACAATGCTTAATGTCAAAAATGAAAAGTGTCACCATGAAAAATGTCAAAAATGACAAATTTCAAGATGGCAAATGTCAAAACTGACAAATGTCACAATGCTAAATGTCAAAAATGATAAGTGTCACCATAAAAAATGTCAAAAATGACAAATTTCAAGATGGCAAATGTCCAAGATGTCAAATTACAAATGTCACAATGCTAAATGTCAAAAATGAAAAGTGTCACCATGAAAAATGTCAAAAATGACAAATTTCAAGATGGCAAATGTCAAAGATGTCAAATGACAAATGTCAAAATGCTAAATGTCAAAAATGACAAATTTCAAGATGGCAAATGTCTAAGATGTCAAATGACAAATGTCACAATGCTAAATGTCAAAAATGAAAAGTGTCACCGTGAAAAATGTCAAAAATGACAAATTTCAAGATGGCAAATGTCAAAGATGTCAAATGACATATGTCACAATGCTAAATGTCAAAAATGAAAAGTGTCACTATGAAAAATGTCAAAAATGACAAATTTCAAGATGGCAAATGTCTAAGATGTCAAATGACAAATGTCACAATGCTAAATGTCAAAAATGAAAAGTGTCCCCATGAAAAATGTCAATACTGACAAATTTCAAGATGGCAAATGTCAAAGATGTCAAATGACAAATGTCACAATGCTAAATGTCAAAAATGAAAAGTGTCACCATGAAAAATGTCAAAAATGACAAATTTCAAGATGGCAAATGTCAAAGATGTCGAATATGACAAATGTCACAATGCTAAATGTCAAAAATGAAAAGTGTCACCATGAAAAATGTCAAAAATGACAAATTTCAAGATGGCAAATGTCAAAGATGTCATATGACAAATGTCACAATGCTAAATGTCAAAAATGAAAAGTGTCACCATGAAAAATGTCAAAAATGACAAATTTCAAGATGGCAAATATCAAAGATGTCAAATGACAAATGTCACAATGCTAAATGTCAAAAATGACAAATTTCAAGATGGCAAATGTCAAAGATGTCAAATGACAAATGTCACAATGCTAAATGTCAAAAATGAAAAGTGTCACCATGAAAAATGTCAAAAATGACAAATTTCAAGATGGCAAATGTCAAAGATGTCAAATGACAAATGTCACAATGCTAAATGTCAAAAATGAAAAGTGTCACCATGAAAAATGTCAAAAATAACAAATTTTAAGATGGCAAATATCAAACATGTCAAATGACAAATGTCACAATGCTAAATGTCAAAAATAAAAAGTGTCACCATAAAAAATGTCAAAAATGACAAATTTCAAGATGGCAAATGTCAAAGATGTCAAATGACAAATGTCACAATGCTAAATGTCAAAAATGAAAAGTGTCACCATGAAAAATGTCAAAAATGTCAAATTTCAAGATGGCAAATGTCAAAGATGTCAAATGACAAATGTCACGATGCTAAATGTCAAAAATGAAAAGTGTCACCATGAAAAATGTCAAAAATAACAAATTTCAAGATGGCAAATGTCAAAGATGTCAAATGACAAATGTCACAATGCTAAATGTCAAAAATGAAAAGTGTCAAAAATGACAAATTTCAAGATGGCAAATGTCAAAGATGTCAAATGACAAATGTCACAATGCTAAATGTCAAAAATGAAAAGTGTCACCATGAAAAATGTCAAAAATAACAAATTTCAAGATGGCAAATGTCAAAGATGTCAAATGACAAATGTCACAATGCTAAATGTCAAAAATAAAAAGTGTCACCATGAAAAATGTCAAAAATGACAAATTTCAAGATGGCAAATGTCAAAGATGTCAAATGACAAATGTCACAATGCTAAATGTCAAAAATGTAAAGTGTCACCATGAAAAATGTCAAAAATGACAAATTTCAAGATGGGAAATGTCAAAGATGTCAAATGACAAATGTCACAATCCTAAATGTCCAAAATGAAAAGTGTCACCATGAAAAATGTCAAAAATGACAAATTTCAAGATGGCAAATATTAAAGATGTCAAATGACAAATGACACAATACTAAATGTCAAAAATGACAAATTTCAAGATGGCAAATGTCAAAGATGTCAAATGACAAATGTCACAATGCTAAATGTCAAAAATGAAAAGTGTCACCATAAAAATGTCAAAAATTACAAATTCCAAGATGGCAAATGTCAAAGATGTCAAATGACAAATGTCACAATGCTAAATGTCAAAAATGAAAAGTGTCAAAAATGACAAATTTCAAGATGGCAAATGTCTAAGATGTCAAATGACAAATGTCACAATGCTAAATGTCAATGAAAAGTTTCACCGTGAAAAATGTCAAAAATGACAAATTTCAAGATGGCAAATGTCAAAGATGTCAAATGACAAATGTCACAATGCTAAATGTCAAAAATGAAAAGTGTCACCATGAAAAATGTCAAAAATAACAAATTTCAAGATGACAAATATCAAAGATGTCAAATGACAAATGTCACAAGGCTAAATGTCAAAAATGAAAAGTGTCACCATGAAAAATGTCAAAAATGACAAATTTCAAGATGGCAAATGTCAAAGATGTCAAATGACAAATGTCACAATGCTAAATGTCAAAAATGAAAAGTGTCACCATGAAAAATGTCAAAAATGACAAATTTCAAGATGGCAAATGTCAAAGATGTCAAATGACAAATGTCACAATGCTAAATGTCAAAAATAAAAAGTGTCACCATGAAAAATGTCAAAAATGACAAATTTCAAGATGGCAAATGTCAAAGATGTCAAATGACAAATGTCACAATGCTAAATGTCAAAAATGAAGTGTCACCATGAAAAATGTCAAAAATGACAAATTTCAAGATGGCAAATGTTAAAGATGTCAAATGACAAATGTCACAATGCTAAATGTCAAAACTAAAAAGTGTCTTTATGAAAAATGTCAATACTGACAAATTTCAAGATGGCAAATGTCAAAGATGTCAAATGACAAATGTCACAATGCAAAATGTCAAAAATAAAAAGTGTCACCATGAAAAATGTCAAAAATGACAAATTTCAAGATGGCAAATGTCAAAGATGTCGAATATGACAAATGTCACAATGCTAAATGTCAAAAATAAAAAGTGTCACCATGAAAAATGTCAAAAATGACAAATTTCAAGATGGCAAACGTCAAAGATGTCAAATGACAAATGTCACAATGCTAAATGTTAAAAATAAAAAGTGTCACCATGAAAAATGTCAAAAATGACAAATTTCAAAATGGCAAATATCAAATGACAAATGTCACAATGCTAAATGTCAAAAATGACAAATTTCAAGATGGCAAATGTCAAAGATGTCAAATGACAAATGTCACAATCCTAAATGTCAAAAATGAAAAGTGTCACCATGAAAAATGTCAAAAATGACAAATTTCAAGATGGCAAATGTCAAAGATGTCAAATGACAAATGTCACAATGCTAAATGTCAAAAATGAAAAGTGTCACCATGAAAAATGTCAAAAATAACAAATTTCAAGATGACAAATATCAAAGATGTCAAATGACAAATGTCACAAGGCTAAATGTCAAAAATGAAAAGTGTCACCATGAAAAATGTCAAAAATGACAAATTTCAAGATGGCAAATGTCAAAGATGTCAAATGACAAATGTCACAATGCTAAATGTCAAAAATGAAAAGTGTCACCATGAAAAATGTCAAAAATGACAAATTTCAAGATGGCAAATGTCAAAGATGTCAAATGACAAATGTCACAATGCTAAATGTCAAAAATGAAAAGTGTCACCATGAAAAATGTCAAAAATAACAAATTTCAAGATGGCAAATGTCAAAGATGTCAAATGACAAATGTCACAATGCTAAATGTCAAAAATGAAAAGTGTCAAAAATGACAAATTTCAAGATGGCAAATGTCAAAGATGTCAAATGACAAATGTCACAATGCTAAATGTCAAAAATGAAAAGTGTCACCATAAAAAATGTCAAAAATGACAAATTTCAAGATGGCAAATGTCAAGGATGTCAAATGACAAATGTCACAATCCCAAATGTCAAAAATGAAAAGTGTCACCATGAAAAATGTCAAAAATAACAAATTTCAAGATGGCAAATGTCAAAGATGTCAAATGACAAATGTCACAATGCTAAATGTCAAAAATGAAAAGTGTCACAATGAAAAATGTCAAAAATGACAAATTTCAAGATGGCAAATGTCCAAGATGTCAAATGACAAATGTCACAATGCTAAATGTCAAAAATGAAAAGTGTCACCATGAAAAATGTCAAAAATGACAAATTTCAAGATGGCAAATGTTAAAGATGTCAAATGACAAATGTCACAATGCTAAATGTCAAAACTAAAAAGTGTCCCCATGAAAAATGTCAATACTGACAAATTTCAAGATGGCAAATGTCAAAGATGTCAAATGACAAATGTCACAATGCTAAATGTCAAAAATAAAAAGTGTCACCATGAAAAATGTCAAAAATGACAAATTTCAAGATGGCAAATGTCAAAGATGTCAAATGACAAATGTCACAATGCTAAATGTTAAAAATAAAAAGTGTCACCATGAAAAATGTCAAAAATGACAAATTTCAAAATGGCAAATATCAAATGACAAATGTCACAATGCTAAATGTCAAAAATGACAAATTTCAAGATGGCAAATGTCAAAGATGTCAAATGACAAATGTCACAATGCTAAATGTCAAAAATGAAAAGTGTCACCATGAAAAATGTCAAAAATGACAAATTTCAAGATGGCAAATGTCAAAGATGTCAAATGACAAATGTCACAATGCTAAATGTCAAAAAATGAAAAGTGTCACCATGAAAAATGTCAAAAATAACAAATTTCAAGATGACAAATATCAAAGATGTCAAATGACAAATGTCACAAGGCTAAATGTCAAAAATGAAAAGTGTCACCATGAAAAATGTCAAAAATGACAAATTTCAAGATGGCAAATGTCAAAGATGTCAAATGACAAATGTCACAATGCTAAATGTCAAAAATGAAAAGTGTCACCATGAAAAATGTCAAAAATGACAAATTTCAAGATGGCAAATGTCAAAGATGTCAAATGACAAATGTCACAATGCTAAATGTCAAAAATGAAAAGTGTCACCATGAAAAATGTCAAAAATAACAAATTTCAAGATGGCAAATGTCAAAGATGTCAAATGACAAATGTCACAATGCTAAATGTCAAAAATGAAAAGTGTCAAAAATGACAAATTTCAAGATGGCAAATGTCAAAGATGTCAAATGACAAATGTCACAATGCTAAATGTCAAAAATGAAAAGTGTCACCATGAAAAATGTCAAAAATGACAAATTTCAAGATGGCAAATGTCAAGGATGTCAAATGACAAATGTCACAATCCCAAATGTCAAAAATGAAAAGTGTCACCATGAAAAATGTCAAAAATAACAAATTTCAAGATGGCAAATATCAAAGATGTCAAATGACAAATGTCACAATGCTAAATGTCAAAAATGAAAAGTGTCACAATGAAAAATGTCAAAAATGACAAATTTCAAGATGGCAAATGTCCAAGATGTCAAATGACAAATGTCACAATGCTAAATGTCAAAAATGACAAATTTCAAGATGGCAAATATCAAAGATGTCAAATGACAAATGTCACAATGCTAAATGTCAAAAATGAAAAGTGTCACCATGAAAAATGTCAAAAATGACAAATTTTAAGATGTCAAATGTCAAAGATGTCAAATGACAAATGTCACAATGCTTAATGTCAAAAATGAAAAGTGTCACCATAAAAAATGTCAAAAATGACAAATTTTAAGATGGCAAATGTCAAAGATGTCAAATGACAAATGTCACAATGCTAAATGTCAAAAATGAAAAGTGTCACCATGAAAAATGTCAAAAATGACAAATTTCAAGATTGCAAATGTCAAAGATGTCAAATGACAAATGTCACAATGCTAAATGTCAAAAATGAAAAGTGTCACCATGAAAAATGTCAAAAATGACAATTTTCAAGATGGCAAATGTCAAAGATGTCAAATGACAAATGTCACAATGCTTAATGTCAAAAATGAAAAGTGTCACCATGAAAAATGTCAAAAATGACAAATTTCAAGATGGCAAATGTCAAAACTGACAAATGTCACAATGCTAAATGTCAAAAATGATAAGTGTCACCATAAAAAATGTCAAAAATGACAAATTTCAAGATGGCAAATGTCCAAGATGTCAAATTACAAATGTCACAATGCTAAATGTCAAAAATGAAAAGTGTCACCATGAAAAATGTCAAAAATGACAAATTTCAAGATGGCAAATGTCAAAGATGTCAAATGACAAATGTCAAAATGCTAAATGTCAAAAATGACAAATTTCAAGATGGCAAATGTCTAAGATGTCAAATGACAAATGTCACAATGCTAAATGTCAAAAATGAAAAGTGTCACCGTGAAAAATGTCAAAAATGACAAATTTCAAGATGGCAAATGTCAAAGATGTCAAATGACATATGTCACAATGCTAAATGTCAAAAATGAAAAGTGTCACTATGAAAAATGTCAAAAATGACAAATTTCAAGATGGCAAATGTCTAAGATGTCAAATGACAAATGTCACAATGCTAAATGTCAAAAATGAAAAGTGTCCCCATGAAAAATGTCAATACTGACAAATTTCAAGATGGCAAATGTCAAAGATGTCAAATGACAAATGTCACAATGCTAAATGTCAAAAATGAAAAGTGTCACCATGAAAAATGTCAAAAATGACAAATTTCAAGATGGCAAATGTCAAAGATGTCGAATATGACAAATGTCACAATGCTAAATGTCAAAAATGAAAAGTGTCACCATGAAAAATGTCAAAAATGACAAATTTCAAGATGGCAAATGTCAAAGATGTCATATGACAAATGTCACAATGCTAAATGTCAAAAATGAAAAGTGTCACCATGAAAAATGTCAAAAATGACAAATTTCAAGATGGCAAATATCAAAGATGTCAAATGACAAATGTCACAATGCTAAATGTCAAAAATGACAAATTTCAAGATGGCAAATGTCAAAGATGTCAAATGACAAATGTCACAATGCTAAATGTCAAAAATGAAAAGTGTCACCATGAAAAATGTCAAAAATGACAAATTTCAAGATGGCAAATGTCAAAGATGTCAAATGACAAATGTCACAATGCTAAATGTCAAAAATGAAAAGTGTCACCATGAAAAATGTCAAAAATAACAAATTTTAAGATGGCAAATATCAAACATGTCAAATGACAAATGTCACAATGCTAAATGTCAAAAATAAAAAGTGTCACCATAAAAAATGTCAAAAATGACAAATTTCAAGATGGCAAATGTCAAAGATGTCAAATGACAAATGTCACAATGCTAAATGTCAAAAATGAAAAGTGTCACCATGAAAAATGTCAAAAATGTCAAATTTCAAGATGGCAAATGTCAAAGATGTCAAATGACAAATGTCACGATGCTAAATGTCAAAAATGAAAAGTGTCACCATGAAAAATGTCAAAAATAACAAATTTCAAGATGGCAAATGTCAAAGATGTCAAATGACAAATGTCACAATGCTAAATGTCAAAAATGAAAAGTGTCAAAAATGACAAATTTCAAGATGGCAAATGTCAAAGATGTCAAATGACAAATGTCACAATGCTAAATGTCAAAAATGAAAAGTGTCACCATGAAAAATGTCAAAAATAACAAATTTCAAGATGGCAAATGTCAAAGATGTCAAATGACAAATGTCACAATGCTAAATGTCAAAAATAAAAAGTGTCACCATGAAAAATGTCAAAAATGACAAATTTCAAGATGGCAAATGTCAAAGATGTCAAATGACAAATGTCACAATGCTAAATGTCAAAAATGTAAAGTGTCACCATGAAAAATGTCAAAAATGACAAATTTCAAGATGGGAAATGTCAAAGATGTCAAATGACAAATGTCACAATCCTAAATGTCCAAAATGAAAAGTGTCACCATGAAAAATGTCAAAAATGACAAATTTCAAGATGGCAAATATTAAAGATGTCAAATGACAAATGACACAATACTAAATGTCAAAAATGACAAATTTCAAGATGGCAAATGTCAAAGATGTCAAATGACAAATGTCACAATGCTAAATGTCAAAAATGAAAAGTGTCACCATAAAAATGTCAAAAATTACAAATTCCAAGATGGCAAATGTCAAAGATGTCAAATGACAAATGTCACAATGCTAAATGTCAAAAATGAAAAGTGTCAAAAATGACAAATTTCAAGATGGCAAATGTCTAAGATGTCAAATGACAAATGTCACAATGCTAAATGTCAATGAAAAGTTTCACCGTGAAAAATGTCAAAAATGACAAATTTCAAGATGGCAAATGTCAAAGATGTCAAATGACAAATGTCACAATGCTAAATGTCAAAAATGAAAAGTGTCACCATGAAAAATGTCAAAAATGACAAATTTCAAGATGGCAAATGTTAAAGATGTCAAATGACAAATGTCACAATGCTAAATGTCAAAACTAAAAAGTGTCCCCATGAAAAATGTCAATACTGACAAATTTCAAGATGGCAAATGTCAAAGATGTCAAATGACAAATGTCACAATGCTAAATGTCAAAAATGAAAAGTGTCACCATGAAAAATGTCAAAAATAACAAATTTTAAGATGGCAAATATCAAACATGTCAAATGACAAATGTCACAATGCTAAATGTCAAAAATGAAAAGTGTCACCATAAAAAATGTCAAAAATGACAAATTTCAAGATGGCAAATGTCAAAGATGTCAAATGACAAATGTCACAATGCTAAATGTCAAAAATGAAAAGTGTCACCATGAAAAATGTCAAAAATGTCAAATTTCAAGATGGCAAATGTCAAAGATGTCAAATGACAAATGTCTCAATGCTAAATGTCAAAAATGAAAAGTGTCACCATGAAAAATGTCAAAAATGACAAATTTCAAGATGGCAAATGTCAAAGATGTAAAATGACAAATGTCACAATGCTAAATGTCAAAAATGAAAAGTGTCAAAAATGACAAATTTCAAGATGGCAAATGTCTAAGATGTCAAATGACAAATGTCACAATGCTAAATGTCAATGAAAAGTTTCACCGTGAAAAATGTCAAAAATGACAAATTTCAAGATGGCAAATGTCAAAGATGTCAAATGACAAATGTCACAATGCTAAATGTCAAAAATGTCGAATATGACAAATGTCACAATGCTAAATGTCAAAAATAAAAAGTGTCACCATGAAAAATGTCAAAAATGACAAAAATGGCAAATGTCAAAGATGTCAAATGACAAATGTCACAATGCTAAATGTCAAAAATGAAAAGTGTCAAAAATGACAAATTTCAAGATGGCAAATGTCAAAGATGTCAAATGACAAATGTCACAATGCTAAAGGTCAAAAATGAAAAGTGTCACCATGAAAAATGTCAAAAATGACAAATTTCAAGATGGCAAATGTCAAGGATGTCAAATGACAAATGTCACAATCCCAAATGTCAAAAATGAAAAGTGTCACCATGAAAAATGTCAAAAATAACAAATTTCAAGATGGCAAATGTCAAAGATGTCAAATGACAAATGTCACAATGCTAAATGTCAAAAATAAAAAGTGTCACAATGAAAAATGTCAAAAATGACAAATTTCAAGATGGCAAATGTCAAAACTGACAAATGTCACAATGCTAAATGTCAAAAATGATAAGTGTCACCATGAAAAATGTCAAAAATGACAAATTTCAAGATGGCAAATGTCCAAGATGTCAAATGAAAAGTGTCACCATGAAAAATGTCAAAAATGACAAATTTTAAGATGGCAAATGTCAAAGATGTCAAATGACAAATGTCACAATGCTAAATGTCAAAAATGAAAAGTGTCACCATGAAAAATGTCAAAAATGACAAATTTCAAGATTGCAAATGTCAAAGATGTCAAATGACAAATGTCACAATGCTAAATGTCAAAAATGAAAAGTGTCACCATGAAAAATGTCAAAAATGACAATTTTCAAGATGGCAAATGTCAAAGATGTCAAATGACAAATGTCACAATGCTTAATGTCAAAAATGAAAAGTGTTACCATGAAAAATGTCAAAAATGACAAATTTCAAGATGGCAAATGTCAAAACTGACAAATGTCACAATGCTAAATGTCAAAAATGATAAGTGTCACCATAAAAAATGTCAAAAATGACAAATTTCAAGATGGCAAATGTCCAAGATGTCAAATTACAAATGTCACAATGCTAAATGTCAAAAATGAAAAGTGTCACCATGAAAAATGTCAAAAATGACAAATTTCAAGATGGCAAATGTCAAAGATGTCAAATGACAAATGTCAAAATGCTAAATGTCAAAAATGACAAATTTCAAGATGGCAAATGTCTAAGATGTCAAATGACAAATGTCAGAATGCTAAATGTCAAAAATGAAAAGTGTCACCGTGAAAAATGTCAAAAATGACAAATTTCAAGATGGCAAATGTCAAAGATGTCAAATGAAATATGTCACAATGCTAAATGTCAAAAATGAAAAGTGTCACCATGAAAAATGTCAAAAATGACAAATTTCAAGATGGCAAATGTCAAAGATGTCAAATGACAAATGTCACAATGCTAAATGTCAAAAATGAAAAGTGTCCCCATGAAAAATGTCAATACTGACAAATTTCAAGATGGCAAATGTCAAAGATGTCAAATGACAAATGTCACAATGCTAAATGTCAAAAATGAAAAGTGTCACCATGAAAAATGTCAAAAATGACAAATTTCAAGATGGCAAATGTCAAAGATGTCGAATATGACAAATGTCACAATGCTAAATGTCAAAAATGAAAAGTGTCACCATGAAAAATGTCAAAAATGACAAATTTCAAGATGGCAAATGTCAAAGATGTCATATGACAAATGTCACAATGCTAAATGTCAAAAATGAAAAGTGTCACCATGAAAAATGTCAAAAATGACAAATTTCAAGATGGCAAATATCAAAGATGTCAAATGACAAATGTCACAATGCTAAATGTCAAAAATGACAAATTTCAAGATGGCAAATGTCAAAGATGTCAAATGACAAATGTCACAATGCTAAATGTCAAAAATGAAAAGTGTCACCATGAAAAATGTCAAAAATGACAAATTTCAAGATGGCAAATGTCAAAGATGTCAAATGACAAATGTCACAATGCTAAATGTCAAAAATGAAAAGTGTCACCATGAAAAATGTCAAAAATAACAAATTTTAAGATGGCAAATATCAAACATGTCAAATGACAAATGTCACAATGCTAAATGTCAAAAATGAAAAGTGTCACCATAAAAAATGTCAAAAATGACAAATTTTAAGATGGCAAATGTCAAAGATGTCAAATGACAAATGTCACAATGCTAAATGTCAAAAATGAAAAGTGTCACCATGAAAAATGTCAAAAATGTCAAATTTCAAGATGGCAAATGTCAAAGATGTCAAATGACAAATGTCTCAATGCTAAATGTCAAAAATGAAAAGTGTCACCATGAAAAATGTCAAAAATGACAAATTTCAAGATGGCAAATGTCAAAGATGTAAAATGACAAATGTCACAATGCTAAATGTCAAAAATGAAAAGTGTCAAAAATGACAAATTTCAAGATGGCAAATGTCTAAGATGTCAAATGACAAATGTCACAATGCTAAATGTCAATGAAAAGTTTTACCGTGAAAAATGTCAAAAATGACAAATTTCAAGATGGCAAATGTCAAAGATGTCAAATGACAAATGTCACAATGCTAAATGTCAAAAATGAAAAGTGTCACCATGAAAAATGTCAAAAATGACAAATTTCAAGATGGCAAATGTTAAAGATGTCAAATGACAAATGTCACAATGCTAAATGTCAAAACTAAAAAGTGTCCCCATGAAAAATGTCAATACTGACAAATTTCAAGATGGCAAATGTCAAAGATGTCAAATGACAAATGTCACAATGCTAAATGTCAAAAATAAAAAGTGTCACCATGAAAAATGTCAAAAATGACAAATTTCAAGATGGCAAATGTCAAAGATGTCGAATATGACAAATGTCACAATGCTAAATGTCAAAAATAAAAAGTGTCACCATAAAATGTCAAAAATGACAAATTTCAAGATGGCAAACGTCAAAGATGTCAAATGACAAATGTCACAATGCTAAATGTTAAAAATAAAAAGTGTCACCATGAAAAATGTCAAAAATGACAAATTTCAAAATGGCAAATATCAAATGACAAATGTCACAATGCTAAATGTCAAAAATGACAAATTTCAAGATGGCAAATGTCAAAGATGTGAAATGACAAATGTCACAATCCTAAATGTCAAAAATGAAAAGTGTCACCATGAAAAATGTCAAAAATGACAAATTTCAAGATGGCAAATGTCAAAGATGTCAAATGACAAATGTCACAATGCTAAATGTCAAAAATGAAAAGTGTCACCATGAAAAATGTCAAAAATAACAAATTTCAAGATGACAAATATCAAAGATGTCAAATGACAAATGTCACAAGGCTAAATGTCAAAAATGAAAAGTGTCACCATGAAAAATGTCAAAAATGACAAATTTCAAGATGGCAAATGTCAAAGATGTCAAATGACAAATGTCACAATGCTAAATGTCAAAAATGAAAAGTGTCACCATGAAAAATGTCAAAAATGACAAATTTCAAGATGGCAAATGTCAAAGATGTCAAATGACAAATGTCACAATGCTAAATGTCAAAAATGAAAAGTGTCACCATGAAAAATGTCAAAAATAACAAATTTCAAGATGGCAAATGTCAAAGATGTCAAATGACAAATGTCACAATGCTAAATGTCAAAAATGAAAAGTGTCAAAAATGACAAATTTCAAGATGGCAAATGTCAAAGATGTCAAATGACAAATGTCACAATGCTAAATGTCAAAAATGAAAAGTGTCACCATGAAAAATGTCAAAAATGACAAATTTCAAGATGGCAAATGTCAAGGATGTCAAATGACAAATGTCACAATCCCAAATGTCAAAAATGAAAAGTGTCACCATGAAAAATGTCAAAAATAACAAATTTCAAGATGGCAAATGTCAAAGATGTCAAATGACAAATGTCACAATGCTAAATGTCAAAAATGAAAAGTGTCACAATGAAAAATGTCAAAAATGACAAATTTCAAGATGGCAAATGTCCAAGATGTCAAATGACAAATGTCACAATGCTAAATGTCAAAAATGAAAAGTGTCACCATGAAAAATGTCAAAAATGACAAATTTTAAGATGGCAAATGTTAAAGATGTCAAATGACAAATGTCACAATGCTAAATGTCAAAACTAAAAAGTGTCCCCATGAAAAATGTCAATACTGACAAATTTCAAGATGGCAAATGTCAAAGATGTCAAATGACAAATGTCACAATGCTAAATGTCAAAAATAAAAAGTGTCACCATGAAAAATGTCAAAAATGACAAATTTCAAGATGGCAAATGTCAAAGATGTCGAATATGACAAATGTCACAATGCTAAATGTCAAAAATAAAAAGTGTCACCATGAAAAATGTCAAAAATGACAAATTTCAAGATGGCAAATGTCAAAGATGTCAAATGACAAATGTCACAATGCTAAATGTTAAAAATAAAAAGTGTCACCATAAAAAATGTCAAAAATGACAAATTTCAAAATGGCAAATATCAAATGACAAATGTCACAATGCTAAATGTCAAAAATGACAAATTTCAAGATGGCAAATGTCAAAGATGTCAAATGACAAATGTCACAATGCTAAATGTCAAAAATGAAAAGTGTCACCATGAAAAATGTCAAAAATGACAAATTTCAAGATGGCAAATGTCAAAGATGTCAAATGACAAATGTCACAATGCTAAATGTCAAAAAATGAAAAGTGTCACCATGAAAAATGTCAAAAATAACAAATTTCAAGATGACAAATATCAAAGATGTCAAATGACAAATGTCACAAGGCTAAATGTCAAAAATGAAAAGTGTCACCATGAAAAATGTCAAAAATGACAAATTTCAAGATGGCAAATGTCAAAGATGTCAAATGACAAATGTCACAATGCTAAATGTCAAAAATGAAAAGTGTCACCATGAAAAATGTCAAAAATGACAAATTTCAAGATGGCAAATGTCAAAGATGTCAAATGACAAATGTCACAATGCTAAATGTCAAAAATGAAAAGTGTCACCATGAAAAATGTCAAAAATAACAAATTTCAAGATGGCAAATGTCAAAGATGTCAAATGACAAATGTCACAATGCTAAATGTCAAAAATGAAAAGTGTCAAAAATGACAAATTTCAAGATGGCAAATGTCAAAGATGTCAAATGACAAATGTCACAATGCTAAATGTCAAAAATGAAAAGTGTCACCATGAAAAATGTCAAAAATGACAAATTTCAAGATGGCAAATGTCAAGGATGTCAAATGACAAATGTCACAATCCCAAATGTCAAAAATGAAAAGTGTCACCATGAAAAATGTCAAAAATAACAAATTTCAAGATGGCAAATATCAAAGATGTCAAATGACAAATGTCACAATGCTAAATGTCAAAAATGAAAAGTGTCACAATGAAAAATGTCAAAAATGACAAATTTCAAGATGGCAAATGTCCAAGATGTCAAATGACAAATGTCACAATGCTAAATGTCAAAAATGACAAATTTCAAGATGGCAAATGTCAAAGATGTCAAATGACAAATGTCACAATGCTAAATGTCAAAAATGAAAAGTGTCACCATGAAAAATGTCAAAAATGACAAATTTCAAGATGGAAAATGTCAAAGATGTCAAATGACAAATGTCACAATGCTAAATGTCAAAAATGAAAAGTGTCACCATGAAAAATGTCAAAAATAACAAATTTCAAGATGTCAAATGTCAAAGATGTCAAATGACAAATGTCACAATGCTTAATGTCAAAAATGAAAAGTGTCACCATGAAAAATGTCAAAAATGACAAATTTTAAGATGGCAAATGTCAAAGATGTCAAATGACAAATGTCACAATGCTAAATGTCAAAAATGAAAAGTGTCACCATGAAAAATGTCAAAAATGACAAATTTCAAGATTGCAAATGTCAAAGATGTCAAATGACAAATGTCACAATGCTAAATGTCAAAAATGAAAAGTGTCACCATGAAAAATGTCAAAAATGACAATTTTCAAGATGGCAAATGTCAAAGATGTCAAATGACAAATGTCACAATGCTTAATGTCAAAAATGAAAAGTGTCACCATGAAAAATGTCAAAAATGACAAATTTCAAGATGGCAAATGTCAAAACTGACAAATGTCACAATGCTAAATGTCAAAAATGATAAGTGTCACCATAAAAAATGTCAAAAATGACAAATTTCAAGATGGCAAATGTCCAAGATGTCAAATTACAAATGTCACAATGCTAAATGTCAAAAATGAAAAGTGTCACCATGAAAAATGTCAAAAATGACAAATTTCAAGATGGCAAATGTCAAAGATGTCAAATGACAAATGTCAAAATGCTAAATGTCAAAAATGACAAATTTCAAGATGGCAAATGTCTAAGATGTCAAATGACAAATGTCACAATGCTAAATGTCAAAAATGAAAAGTGTCACCGTGAAAAATGTCAAAAATGACAAATTTCAAGATGGCAAATGTCAAAGATGTCAAATGACATATGTCACAATGCTAAATGTCAAAAATGAAAAGTGTCACTATGAAAAATGTCAAAAATGACAAATTTCAAGATGGCAAATGTCTAAGATGTCAAATGACAAATGTCACAATGCTAAATGTCAAAAATGAAAAGTGTCCCCATGAAAAATGTCAATACTGACAAATTTCAAGATGGCAAATGTCAAAGATGTCAAATGACAAATGTCACAATGCTAAATGTCAAAAATGAAAAGTGTCACCATGAAAAATGTCAAAAATGACAAATTTCAAGATGGCAAATGTCAAAGATGTCGAATATGACAAATGTCACAATGCTAAATGTCAAAAATAAAAAGTGTCACCATGAAAAATGTCAAAAATGACAAATTTCAAGATGGCAAATGTCAAAGATGTCATATGACAAATGTCACAATGCTAAATGTCAAAAATGAAAAGTGTCACCATGAAAAATGTCAAAAATGACAAATTTCAAGATGGCAAATATCAAAGATGTCAAATGACAAATGTCACAATGCTAAATGTCAAAAATGACAAATTTCAAGATGGCAAATGTCAAAGATGTCAAATGACAAATGTCACAATCCTAAATGTCAAAAATGAAAAGTGTCACCATGAAAAATGTCAAAAATGACAAATTTTAAGATGGCAAATGTCAAAGATGTCAAATGACAAATGTCACAATGCTAAATGTCAAAAATGAAAAGTGTCACCATGAAAAATGTCAAAAATAACAAATTTTAAGATGGCAAATATCAAACATGTCAAATGACAAATGTCACAATGCTAAATGTCAAAAATGAAAAGTGTCACCATAAAAAATGTCAAAAATGACAAATTTCAAGATGGCAAATGTCAAAGATGTCAAATGACAAATGTCACAATGCTAAATGTCAAAAATGAAAAGTGTCACCATGAAAAATGTCAAAAATGTCAAATTTCAAGATGGAAAATGTCAAAGATGTCAAATGACAAATGTCACGATGCTAAATGTCAAAAATGAAAAGTGTCACCATGAAAAATGTCAAAAATAACAAATTTCAAGATGGCAAATGTCAAAGATGTCAAATGACAAATGTCACAATGCTAAATGTCAAAAATTAAAAGTGTCAAAAATGACAAATTTCAAGATGGCAAATGTCAAAGATGTCAAATGACAAATGTCACAATGCTAAATGTCAAAAATGAAAAGTGTCACCATGAAAAATGTCAAAAATAACAAATTTCAAGATGGCAAATGTCAAAGATGTCAAATGACAAATGTCACAATGCTAAATGTCAAAAATAAAAAGTGTCACCATGAAAAATGTCAAAAATGACAAATTTCAAGATGGCAAATGTCAAAGATGTCAAATGACAAATGTCACAATGCTAAATGTCAAAAATGTAAAGTGTCACCATGAAAAATGTCAAAAATGACAAATTTCAAGATGGGAAATGTCAAAGATGTCAAATGACAAATGTCACAATCCTAAATGTCCAAAATGAAAAGTGTCACCATGAAAAATGTCAAAAATGACAAATTTCAAGATGGCAAATATTAAAGATGTCAAATGACAAATGACACAATACTAAATGTCAAAAATGACAAATTTCAAGATGGCAAATGTCAAAGATGTCAAATGACAAATGTCACAATGCTAAATGTCAAAAATGACAAATGTCAAGATGGCAAATGTCAAAGATGTCAAATGACACATGTCACAATGCTAAATGTCAAAAATGACAAATTTCAAGATGGCAAATGTCAAAACTGACAAATGTCACAATGCTAAATGTCAAAAATGAAAAGTGTCACCATGAAAAATGTCAAAAATAACAAATTTCAAGATGGCAAATGTCAAAGATGTCAAATGACAAATGTCACAATGCTAAATGTCAAAAATGACAAATTTCAAGATGGCAAATGTCAAAGATGTCAAATGACAAATGTCACAATGCTTAATGTCAAAAATGAAAAGTGTCACCATGAAAAATGTCAAAAATGACAAATTTCAAGATGGCAAATGTCAAAGATGTCAAATGACAAATGTCACAATCCTAAATGTCAAAAATGAAAAGTGTCACCATAAAAAATGTCAAAAATGACAAATTTCAAGATGGCAAATGTCAAAGATGTCAAATGACAAATGTCACAATGCTAAATGTCAAAAATGAAAAGTGTCACCATGAAAAATGTCAAAAATGACAAATTTCAAGATGGCAAATATCAAAGATGTCAAATGACAAATGTCACAATGCTTAATGTCAAAAATGACAAATTTCAAGATGGCAAATGTCAAAGATGTCAAATGACAAATGTCACAATGCTAAATGTCAAAAATGAAAAGTGTCACCATGAAAAATGTCAAAAATAACAAATTTCAAGATGGCAAATGTCAAACCTGACGAATGTCACAATGCTAAATGTCAAAAATGAAAAGTGTCACCATGAAAAATGTCAAAAATGACAAATTTCAAGATGGCAAATGTCAAACCTGACGAATGTCACAATGCTAAATGTCAAAAATGAAAAGTGTCACCACGAAAAATGTCAAAAATAACAAGTTTCAAGATGGCAAATGTCAAAGATGTCGAATGACAAATGTCACAATGCTAAATGTCAAAAATGACAAATTTTAAGATGGCAAATGTCTAAGATGTCAAATGACAAATGTCACAATGCTAAATGTCAAAAATGAAAAGTGTCACCATGAAAAATGTCAAAAATGACAAATTTCAAGATGGCAAATGTCCAAGATGTCAAATGACAAATGTCACAATGCTAAATGTCAAAAATGAAAAGTGTCACCATGAAAAATGTCAAAAATGACAAATTTTAAGATGGCAAATGTCAAAGATGTCAAATGACAAATGTCACAATGCTAAATGTCAAAAATGAAAAGTGTCAAAAATGACAAATTTCAAGATGGCAAATGTCTAAGATGTCAAATGACAAATGTCACAATGCTAAATGTCAAAAATGAAAAGTGTCACCGTGAAAAATGTCAAAAATGACAAATTTCAAGATGGCAAATGTCAAAGATGTCAAATGACAAATGTCACAATGCTAAATGTCAAAAATGAAAAGTGTCACCATGAAAAATGTCAAAAATGACAAATTTCAAGATGGCAAATGTCAAAGATGTCAAATGACAAATGTCACAATGCTAAATGTCAAAAATGAAAAGTGTCCCCATGAAAAATGTCAATAATGACAAATTTCAAGATGGCAAATGTCAAAGATGTCAAATGACAAATGTCACAATGCTAAATGTCAAAAATGAAAAGTATCACCATGAAAAATGTCAAAAATGACAAATTTCAAGATGGCAAATGTCAAAAATGACGAATATGACAAATGTCACAATGCTAAATGTCAAAAATGAAAAGTGTCACCATGAAAAATGTCAAAAATGACAAATTTCAAGATGGCAAATGTCAAAAATGTCAAATGACAAATGTCACAATGCTAAATGTCAAAAATGAAAAGTGTCAAAAATAACAAATTTCAAGATGGCAAATGTCTAAGATGTCAAATGACAAATGTCACAATGCTAAATGTCAAAAATAAAAAGTGTCACCATGAAAAATGTCAAAAATAACAAATTTCAAGATGGCAAATGTCAAAGATGTCAAATGTCACAATGCTAAATGTCAAAAATGAAAAGTGTCACCATGAAAAATGTCAAAAATAACAAATTTCAAGATGGCAAATGTCAAAGATGTCAAATGACAAATGTCACAATGCTAAATGTCAAAAATGAAAAGTGTCACCATGAAAAATGTCAAAAATGACAAATTTCAAGATGGCAAATGTCAAACCTGACGAATGTCACAATGCTAAATGTCAAAAATGAAAAGTGTCACCATGAAAAATGTCAAAAATAACAAGTTTCAAGATGGCAAATAACAAAGATGTCAAATGACAAATGTCACAATGCTAAATGTCAAAAATGACAAATTTTAAGATGGCAAATGTCTAAGATGTCAAATGACAAATGTCACAATGCTAAATGTCAAAAATGAAAAGTGTCACCATGAAAAATGTCAAAAATGACAAATTTCAAGATGGCAAATGTCCAAGATGTCAAATGACAAATGTCACAATGCTAAATGTCAAAAATGAAAAGTGTCACCATGAAAAATGTCAAAAATGACAAATTTTAAGATGGCAAATGTCAAAGATGTCAAATGACAAATGTCACAATGCTAAATGTCAAAAATGAAAAGTGTCAAAAATGACAAATTTCAAGATGGCAAATGTCTAAGATGTCAAATGACAAATGTCACAATGCTAAATGTCAAAAATCAAAAGTGTCACCGTGAAAAATGTCAAAAATGACAAATTTCAAGATGGCAAATGTCAAAGATGTCAAATGACAAATGTCACAATGCTAAATGTCAAAAATGAAAAGTGTCACCATGAAAAATGTCAAAAATAACAAATTTTAAGATGGCAAATATCAAACATGTCAAATGACAAATGTCACAATGCTAAATGTCAAAAATGAAAAGTGTCACCATAAAAAATGTCAAAAATGACAAATTTCAAGATGGCAAATGTCAAAGATGTCAAATGACAAATGTCACAATGCTAAATGTCAAAAATGAAAAGTGTCACCATGAAAAATGTCAAAAATGTCAAATTTCAAGATGGCAAATGTCAAAGATGTCAAATGACAAATGTCACGATGCTAAATGTCAAAAATGAAAAGTGTCACCATGAAAAATGTCAAAAATAACAAATTTCAAGATGGCAAATGTCAAAGATGTCAAATGACAAATGTCACAATGCTAAATGTCAAAAATTAAAAGTGTAAAAAATGACAAATTACAAGATGGCAAATGTCAAAGATGTCAAATGACAAATGTCACAATGCTAAATGTCAAAAATGAAAAGTGTCACCATGAAAAATGTCAAAAATAACAAATTTCAAGATGGCAAATGTCAAAGATGTCAAATGACAAATGTCACAATGCTAAATATCAAAAATAAAAAGTGTCACCATGAAAAATGTCAAAAATGACAAATTTCAAGATGGCAAATGTCAAAGATGTCAAATGACAAATGTCACAATGCTAAATGTCAAAAATGTAAAGTGTCACCATGAAAAATGTCAAAAATGACAAATTTCAAGATGGGAAATGTCAAAGATGTCAAATGACAAATGTCACAATCCTAAATGTCCAAAATGAAAAGTGTCACCATGAAAAATGTCAACAATGACAAATTTCAAGATGGCAAATATTAAAGATGTCAAATGACAAATGACACAATACTAAATGTCAAAAATGACAAATTTCAAGATGGCAAATGTCAAAGATGTCAAATGACAAATGTCACAATGCTAAATGTCAAAAATGACAAATGTCAAGATGGCAAATGTCAAAGATGTCAAATGACACATGTCACAATGCTAAATGTCAAAAATGACAAATTTCAAGATGGCAAATGTCAAAACTGACAAATGTCACAATGCTAAATGTCAAAAATGAAAAGTGTCACCATGAAAAATGTCAAAAATAACAAATTTCAAGATGGCAAATGTCAAAGATGTCAAATGACAAATGTCACAATGCTAAATGTCAAAAATGACAAATTTCAAGATGGCAAATGTCAAAGATGTCAAATGACAAATGTCACAATGCTTAATGTCAAAAATGAAAAGTGTCACCATGAAAAATGTCAAAAATGACAAATTTCAAGATGGCAAATGTCAAAGATGTCAAATGACAAATGTCACAATCCTAAATGTCAAAAATGAAAAGTGTCACCATGAAAAATGTCAAAAATGACAAATTTCAAGATGGCAAATGTCAAAGATGTCAAATGACAAATGTCACAATGCTAAATGTCAAAAATGAAAAGTGTCACCATGAAAAATGTCAAAAATGACAAATTTCAAGATGGCAAATATCAAAGATGTCAAATGACAAATGTCACAATGCTTAATGTCAAAAATGACAAATTTCAAGATGGCAAATGTCAAAGATGTCAAATGACAAATGTCACAATGCTAAATGTCAAAAATGAAAAGTGTCACCATGAAAAATGTCAAAAATAACAAATTTCAAGATGGCAAATGTCAAACCTGACGAATGTCACAATGCTAAATGTCAAAAATGAAAAGTGTCACCATGAAAAATGTCAAAAATGACAAATTTCAAGATGGCAAATGTCAAACCTGACGAATGTCACAATGCTAAATGTCAAAAATGAAAAGTGTCACCATGAAAAATGTCAAAAATAACAAGTTTCAAGATGGCAAATGTCAAAGATGTCGAATGACAAATGTCACAATGCTAAATGTCAAAAATGACAAATTTTAAGATGGCAAATGTCTAAGATGTCAAATGACAAATGTCACAATGCTAAATGTCAAAAATGAAAAGTGTCACCATGAAAAATGTCAAAAATGACAAATTTCAAGATGGCAAATGTCCAAGATGTCAAATGACAAATGTCACAATGCTAAATGTCAAAAATGAAAAGTGTCACCATGAAAAATGTCAAAAATGACAAATTTTAAGATGGCAAATGTCAAAGATGTCAAATGACAAATGTCACAATGCTAAATGTCAAAAATGAAAAGTGTCAAAAATGACAAATTTCAAGATGGCAAATGTCTAAGATGTCAAATGACAAATGTCACAATGCTAAATGTCAAAAATGAAAAGTGTCACCGTGAAAAATGTCAAAAATGACAAATTTCAAGATGGCAAATGTCAAAGATGTCAAATGACAAATGTCACAATGCTAAATGTCAAAAATGAAAAGTGTCAAAAATGACAAATTTCAAGATGGCAAATGTCTAAGATGTCAAATGACAAATGTCACAATGCTAAATGTCAAAAATCAAAAGTGTCACCGTGAAAAATGTCAAAAATGACAAATTTCAAGATGGCAAATGTCAAAGATGTCAAATGACAAATGTCACAATGCTAAATGTCAAAAATGAAAAGTGTCACCATGAAAAATGTCAAAAATAACAAATTTTAAGATGGCAAATATCAAACATGTCAAATGACAAATGTCACAATGCTAAATGTCAAAAATGAAAAGTGTCACCATAAAAAATGTCAAAAATGACAAATTTCAAGATGGCAAATGTCAAAGATGTCAAATGACAAATGTCACAATGCTAAATGTCAAAAATGAAAAGTGTCACCATGAAAAATGTCAAAAATGTCAAATTTCAAGATGGCAAATGTCAAAGATGTCAAATGACAAATGTCACGATGCTAAATGTCAAAAATGAAAAGTGTCACCATGAAAAATGTCAAAAATAACAAATTTCAAGATGGCAAATGTCAAAGATGTCAAATGACAAATGTCACAATGCTAAATGTCAAAAATTAAAAGTGTAAAAAATGACAAATTACAAGATGGCAAATGTCAAAGATGTCAAATGACAAATGTCACAATGCTAAATGTCAAAAATGAAAAGTGTCACCATGAAAAATGTCAAAAATAACAAATTTCAAGATGGCAAATGTCAAAGATGTCAAATGACAAATGTCACAATGCTAAATATCAAAAATAAAAAGTGTCACCATGAAAAATGTCAAAAATGACAAATTTCAAGATGGCAAATGTCAAAGATGTCAAATGACAAATGTCACAATGCTAAATGTCAAAAATGTAAAGTGTCACCATGAAAAATGTCAAAAATGACAAATTTCAAGATGGGAAATGTCAAAGATGTCAAATGACAAATGTCACAATCCTAAATGTCCAAAATGAAAAGTGTCACCATGAAAAATGTCAAAAATGACAAATTTCAAGATGGCAAATATTAAAGATGTCAAATGACAAATGACACAATACTAAATGTCAAAAATGACAAATTTCAAGATGGCAAATGTCAAAGATGTCAAATGACAAATGTCACAATGCTAAATGTCAAAAATGACAAATGTCAAGATGGCAAATGTCAAAGATGTCAAATGACACATGTCACAATGCTAAATGTCAAAAATGACAAATTTCAAGATGGCAAATGTCAAAACTGACAAATGTCACAATGCTAAATGTCAAAAATGAAAAGTGTCACCATGAAAAATGTCAAAAATAACAAATTTCAAGATGGCAAATGTCAAAGATGTCAAATGACAAATGTCACAATGCTAAATGTCAAAAATGACAAATTTCAAGATGGCAAATGTCAAAGATGTCAAATGACAAATGTCACAATGCTTAATGTCAAAAATGAAAAGTGTCACCATGAAAAATGTCAAAAATGACAAATTTCAAGATGGCAAATGTCAAAGATGTCAAATGACAAATGTCACAATCCTAAATGTCAAAAATGAAAAGTGTCACCATGAAAAATGTCAAAAATGACAAATTTCAAGATGGCAAATGTCAAAGATGTCAAATGACAAATGTCACAATGCTAAATGTCAAAAATGAAAAGTGTCACCATGAAAAATGTCAAAAATGACAAATTTCAAGATGGCAAATATCAAAGATGTCAAATGACAAATGTCACAATGCTTAATGTCAAAAATGACAAATTTCAAGATGGCAAATGTCAAAGATGTCAAATGACAAATGTCACAATGCTAAATGTCAAAAATGAAAAGTGTCACCATGAAAAATGTCAAAAATAACAAATTTCAAGATGGCAAATGTCAAACCTGACGAATGTCACAATGCTAAATGTCAAAAATGAAAAGTGTCACCATGAAAAATGTCAAAAATGACAAATTTCAAGATGGCAAATGTCAAACCTGACGAATGTCACAATGCTAAATGTCAAAAATGAAAAGTGTCACCATGAAAAATGTCAAAAATAACAAGTTTCAAGATGGCAAATGTCAAAGATGTCGAATGACAAATGTCACAATGCTAAATGTCAAAAATGACAAATTTTAAGATGGCAAATGTCTAAGATGTCAAATGACAAATGTCACAATGCTAAATGTCAAAAATGAAAAGTGTCACCATGAAAAATGTCAAAAATGACAAATTTCAAGATGGCAAATGTCCAAGATGTCAAATGACAAATGTCACAATGCTAAATGTCAAAAATGAAAAGTGTCACCATGAAAAATGTCAAAAATGACAAATTTTAAGATGGCAAATGTCAAAGATGTCAAATGACAAATGTCACAATGCTAAATGTCAAAAATGAAAAGTGTCAAAAATGACAAATTTCAAGATGGCAAATGTCTAAGATGTCAAATGACAAATGTCACAATGCTAAATGTCAAAAATGAAAAGTGTCACCGTGAAAAATGTCAAAAATGACAAATTTCAAGATGGCAAATGTCAAAGATGTCAAATGACAAATGTCACAATGCTAAATGTCAAAAATGAAAAGTGTCACCATGAAAAATGTCAAAAATGACAAATTTCAAGATGGCAAATGTCAAAGATGTCAAATGACAAATGTCACAATGCTAAATGTCAAAAATGAAAAGTGTCCCCATGAAAAATGTCAATAATGACAAATTTCAAGATGGCAAATGTCAAAGATGTCAAATGACAAATGTCACAATGCTAAATGTCAAAAATGAAAAGTATCACCATGAAAAATGTCAAAAATGACAAATTACAAGATGGCAAATGTCAAAAATGACGAATATGACAAATGTCACAATGCTAAATGTCAAAAATGAAAAGTGTCACCATGAAAAATGTCAAAAATGACAAATTTCAAGATGGCAAATGTCAAAAATGTCAAATGACAAATGTCACAATGCTAAATGTCAAAAATGAAAAGTGTCAAAAATGACAAATTTCAAGATGGCAAATGTCTAAGATGTCAAATGACAAATGTCACAATGCTAAATGTCAAAAATAAAAAGTGTCACCATGAAAAATGTCAAAAATAACAAATTTCAAGATGGCAAATGTCAAAGATGTCAAATGTCACAATGCTAAATGTCAAAAATGAAAAGTGTCACCATGAAAAATGTCAAAAATAACAAATTTCAAGATGGCAAATGTCAAAGATGTCAAATGACAAATGTCACAATGCTAAATGTCAAAAATGAAAAGTGTCACCATGAAAAATGTCAAAAATGACAAATTTCAAGATGGCAAATGTCAAACCTGACGAATGTCACAATGCTAAATGTCAAAAATGAAAAGTGTCACCATGAAAAATGTCAAAAATAACAAGTTTCAAGATGGCAAATAACAAAGATGTCAAATGACAAATGTCACAATGCTAAATGTCAAAAATGACAAATTTTAAGATGGCAAATGTCTAAGATGTCAAATGACAAATGTCACAATGCTAAATGTCAAAAATGAAAAGTGTCACCATGAAAAATGTCAAAAATGACAAATTTCAAGATGGCAAATGTCCAAGATGTCAAATGACAAATGTCACAATGCTAAATGTCAAAAATGAAAAGTGTCACCATGAAAAATGTCAAAAATGACAAATTTTAAGATGGCAAATGTCAAAGATGTCAAATGACAAATGTCACAATGCTAAATGTCAAAAATGAAAAGTGTCAAAAATGACAAATTTCAAGATGGCAAATGTCTAAGATGTCAAATGACAAATGTCACAATGCTAAATGTCAAAAATCAAAAGTGTCACCGTGAAAAATGTCAAAAATGACAAATTTCAAGATGGCAAATGTCAAAGATGTCAAATGACAAATGTCACAATGCTAAATGTCAAAAATGAAAAGTGTCACCATGAAAAATGTCAAAAATGACAAATTTCAAGATGGCAAATGTCAAAGATGTCAAATGACAAATGTCACAATGCTAAATGTCAAAAATGAAAAGTGTCCCCATGAAAAATATCAATAGTGACAAATTTCAAGATGGCAAATGTCAAAGATGTCAAATGACAAATGTCACAATGCTAAATGTCAAAAATGAAAAGTGTCACCATGTAAAATGTCAAAAATGACAAATTTCAAGATGGCAAATGTCAAAGATGACGAATATGACAAATGTCACAATGCTAAATGTCAAAAATGAAAAGTGTCACCATGAAAAATGTCAAAAATGACAAATTTCAAGATGGCAAATGTCAAAGATGTCAAATGACAAATGTCACAATGCTAAATGTCAAAAATGAAAAGTGTCAAAAATGACAAATTTCAAGATGGCAAATGTCTAAGATGTCAAATGACAAATGTCACAATGCTAAATGTCAAAAATTAAAAGTGTCACCATGAAAAATGTCAAAAATGACAAATTTCAAGATGGCAAATGTCAAAGATGTCAAATGACAAATGTCACAATGCTAAATGTCAAAAATGAAAAGTGTCACCATGAAAAATGTCAAAAATGACAAATTTCAAGATGGCAAATGTCAAAGATGTCAAATGACAAATGTCACAATGCTAAATGTCAAAAATGAAAAGTGTCACCATGAAAAATGTCAAAAATGACAAATTTCAAGATGGCAAATGTCAAAACTGACAAATGTCACAATGCTAAATGTCAAAAATGATAAGTGTCACCATGAAGAATGTCAAAAATGACAAATTTCAAGATGGCAAATGTCCAAGATGTCAAATGACAAATGTCACAATGCTAAATGTCAAAAATGAAAAGTGTCACCATAAAAAATGTCAAAAATGACAAATTTCAAGATGGCAAATGTCAAAGATGTCAAATGACAAATGTCACAATGCTAAATGTCAAAAATGAAAAGTGTCAAAAATGACAAATTTCAAGATGGCAAATGTCAAAGATGTCAAATGACAAATGTCACAATGCTAAATGTCAAACATTAAAAGTGTCACCATGAAAAATGTCAAAAATGACAAATTTCAAGATGGCAAATGTCAAAACTGACAAATGTCACAAAGCTAAATGTCAAAAATGAAAAGTGTCACCATGAAAAATGTCAAAAATAACAAATTTCAAGATGGCAAATGTCAAAGATGTCAAATGACAAATGTCACAATGCTTAATGTCAAAAATGACAAATTTCAAGATGGCAAATGTCAAAGATGTCAAATGACAAATGTCACAATGCTAAATGTGAAAAATGAAAAGTGTCACCATGAACAATGTCAAAAATGACAAATTTCAAGATGGCAAATGTCAAAGATGTCAAATGACAAATGTCACAATGCTAAATGTCAAAAATGAAAAGTGTCACCATGAAAAATGTTAAAAATGACAAATTTAAAGATGGCAAATGTCAAAACTGACAAATGTCACAATGCTAAATGTCAAAAATGATAAGTGTCACCATGAAAAATGTCAAAAATGACAAATTTCAAGATGGCAAATGTCCAAGATGTCAAATGACAAATGTCACAATGCTAAATGTCAAATATGAAAAGTGTCACCATGAAAAATATCAAAAATGACAAATTTCAAGATGGCAAATGTCAAAGATGTCAAATGACAAATGTCACAATGCTAAATGTCACAAATGAAAAGTGTCAAAAATGACAAATTTCAAGATGGCAAATGTCTAAGATGTCAAATGACAAATGTCACAATGCTAAATGTCAAAAATGAAAAGTGTCACCATGAAAAATGTCAAAAATGACAAATTTCAAGATGGCAAATGTCAAAACTGACAAATGTCACAATGCTAAATGTCAAAAATGAAAAGTGTGACCATGAAAAATGTCAAAAATAACAAATTTCAAGATGGCAAATGTCAAAGATGTCAAATGACAAATGTCAAAATGCTAAATGTCAAAAATGACAAATTTCAAGATGGCAAATGTCAAAACTGACAAATGTCACAATGCTAAATGTCAAAAATGAAAAGTGTGACCATGAAAAATGTCAAAAATAACAAATTTCAAGATGGCAAATGTCAAAGATGTCAAATGACAAATGTCAAAATGCTAAATGTCAAAAATGACAAATTTCAAGATGGCAAATGTCAAAGATGTCAAATGACAAATGTCACAATGCTAAAAGTCAAAAATGAAAAGTGTCACCATGAAAAATGTCAAAAATAACAAATTTCAAAATGGCAAATGTCAAAACTGACAAATGTCGCAATGCTGAATGTCAAAAATGATAAGTGTCACCATGAAAAATGTCAAAAATACCAAATTTCAAGATGGCAAATGTCAAAGATGTCAAATGACAAATGTCACAATGCTAAATGTCAAAAATGACAAATTTCAAAATGGCAAATGTCTAAGATGTCAAATGACAAATGTCACAATGCTAAATGTCAAAAATGAAAAGTGTCACCATGAAAAATGTCAAAAATGACAAATTTCAAGATGGCAAATGTCCAAGATGTCAAATGACAAATGTCACAATGCTAAATGTCAAAAATGAAAAGTGTCACCATGAAAAATGTCAAAAATGACAAATTTAAAGATGGCAAATATCAAAGATGTCAAATGACAAATGTCACAATGCTAAATGTCAAAAATAAAAAGTGTCAGAAATGACAAATTTCAAGATGGCAAATGTCTAAGATGTCAAATGACAAATGTCACAATGCTAAATGTCAAAAATGAAAAGTGTCACCGTGAAAAATGTCAAAAATGACAAATTTCAAGATGGCAAATGTCAAAGATGTCAAATGACAAATGTCACAATGCTAAATGTCAAAAATGAAAAGTGTCACCATGAAAAATGTCAAAAATGACAAATTTCAAGATGGCAAATGTCAAATGACAAATGTCACAATGCTAAATGTCAAAAATGAAAAGTGTCCCCATGAAAAATGTCAATAATGACAAATTTCAAGATGACAAATGTCAAAGATGTCAAATGACAAATGTCACAATGCTAAATGTCAAAAATGAAAAATGTCACCATGAAAAATGTCAAAAATGACAAATTTCAAGATGGCAAATGTCAAAGATGTCAAATGACAAATGTCACAATGCTAAATGTCAAAAATGAAAAGTGTCACCATGAAAAATGTCAAAAGTGACAAATTTCAAGATGGCAAATGTCAAAACTGACAAATGTCACAATGCTAAATGTCAAAAATGAAAAGTGTCACCATGAAAAATGTCAAAAATAACAAATTTCAAGATGGCAAATGTCAAAGATGTCAAATGACAAATGTCACAATGCTAAATGTCAAAAATGACAAATTTCAAGATGGCAAATTTCAAAGATGTCAAATGACAAATGTCACAATGCTAAATGTCAAAAATGAAAAGTGTCACCATGAAAAATGTCAAAAATGACAAATTTCAAGATGGCAAATGTCAAAGATGTCAAATGACAAATGTCACAATGCTAAATGTCAAAAATGAAAATGGTCACCATGAAAAATGTCAAAAATGACAAATTTCAAGATGGCAAATGTCAAAGATGTCAAATGACAAATGTCACAATGCTAAATGTCAAAAATGACAAATTTCAAAATGGCAAATGTCAAAGATGTCAAATGACAAATGACAAATGTCACAATGCTAAATGTCAAAAATGAAAAGTGTCACCATGAAAAATGTCAAAAATGACAAATTTCAAGATGGCAAATGTCAAAGATGTCAAATGCTAAATGTCAAAAATGAAAAGTGTCACCATGAAAAATGTCAAAAATAACAAATTTCAAGATGGCAAATGTCAAAGATGTCAAATGACAAATGTCACAATGCTAAATGTCAAAAATGAAAAGTGTCACCATGAAAAATGTCAAGAATGACAAATTTCAAGATGGCAAATATCAAAGATGTCAAATGACAAATGTCACAATGCTAAATGTCAAAAATGAAAAGTGTCACCATGAAAAATGTCAAAAATGACAAATTTCAAGATGGCAAATGTCAAAGATGTCAAATGACAAATGTCACAATGCTAAATGTCAAAAATGAAAAGTGTCATCATGAAAAATGTCAAAAATGACAAATTTCAAGATGGCAAATGTCAAAGATGTCAAATGACAAATGTCACAATGCTAAATGTCAAAAATGAAAAGTGTCACCATGAAAAATGTCAAAAATGACAAATTTCAAGATAGCAAATGTCAAAACTAACAAATGTCACAATGCTAAATGTCAAAAATAATAAGTGTCACCATGAAAAATGTCAAAATTGACAAATTTCAAGATGGCAAATGTCCAAGATGTCAAATGACAAATCTCACAATGCTAAATGTCAAAAATGAAAAGTGTCACCATGAAAAATGTCAAAAATGACAAATTTCAAGATGACAAATGTCAAAGATGTCAAATGACAAATGTCACAATGCTAAATGTCAAAAATGAAAAGTGTCAAAAATGACAAATTTCAAGATGGCAAATGTCTAAGATGTCAAATGACAAATGTCACAATGCTAAATGTCAAAAATGAAAAGTGTCACCATGAAAAATGTCAAAAATGACAAATTTCAAGATGGCAAATGTCACAACTGACAAATGTCACAATGCTAAATGTCAAAAATGAAAAGTGTCACCATGAAAAATGTCAAAAATAACAAATTTCAAGACGGCAAATGTCAAAGATGTCAAATGACAAATGTCACAATGCTAAATGTCAAAAATGACAAATTTCAAGATGGCAAATGTCTAAGATGTCAAATGACAAATGTCACAATGCTAAATGTCAAAAATGACAAATTTCAAGATGGCAAATTTCAAAGATGTCAAATGACAAATGTCACAATGCTAAATGTCAAAAATGAAAAGTGTCACCATGAAAAATGTCAAAAATGACAAATTTCAAGATGGCAAATGTCAAAGATGTCAAATGACAAATGTCACAATGCTAAATGTCAAAAATGAAAAGTGTCACCATAAAATGTCAAAAATGACAAATTTCAAGATGGCAAATGTCAAAGATGTCAAATGACAAATGTCACAATGCTAAATGTCTAAAATGACAAATTTCAAAATGGCAAATGTCAAAGATGTCAAATGACAAATGACAAATGTCACAATGCTAAATGTCAAAAATGAAAAGTGTCACCATGAAAAATGTCAAAAATGACAAATTTCAAGATGGCAAATGTCAAAGATGTCAAATGACAAATGTCACAATGCTAAATGTCAAAAATGAAAAGTGTCACCATGAAAAATGTCAAAAATAACAAATTTCAAGATGGCAAATGTCAAAGATGTCAAATGACAAATGTCACAATGCTAAATGTCACAAATGAAAAGTGTCAAAAATGACAAATTTCAAAATGGCAAATGTCTAAGATGTCAAATGACAAATGTCACAATGCTAAATGTCAAAAATGAAAAGTGTCACCATGAAAAATGTCAAAAATGACAAATTTCAAGATGGCAACTGTCACAATGCTAAATGTCAAAAATGAAAAGTGTGACCATGAAAAATGTCAAAAATAACAAATTTCAAGATGGCAAATGTCAAAGATGTCAAATGACAAATGTCACAATGATAAATGTCAAAAATGACAAATTTCAAGATGGCAAATGTCAAAGATGTCAATTGACAAATGTCACAATGCTAAATGTCAAAAATGAAAAGTGTCACCATGAAAAATGTCAAAAATGACAAATTTCAAGATGGCAAATGACAAATGTCACAATGCTTAATGTCAAAAATGACAAATTTCAAGATGGCAAATGTCAAAGATGTCAAATGACAAATGTCACAATGCTTAATGTCAAAAATGACAAATTTCAAGATGGCAAATGTCAAAGATGTCAAATGACAAATGTCACAATGCTAAATGTCAAAAATGAAAAGTGTCACCATGAAAAATGTTAAAAATGACAAATTTAAAGATGGCAAATGTCAAAACTGACAAATGTCACAATGCTAAATGTCAAAAATGAAAAGTGTGACCATGAAAAATGTCAAAAATAACAAATTTCAAGATGGCAAATGTCAAAGATGTCAAATGACAAATGTGAAAATGCTAAATGTCAAAAATGACAAATTTCAAGATGGCAAATGTCAAAGATGTCAAATGACAAATGTCACAATGCTAAATGTCAAAAATGAAAAGTGTCACCATGAAAAATGTCAAAAATGACAAATTTCAAGATGGCAAATGTCCAAGATGTCAAATGACAAATGTCACAATGCTAAATGTCAAATATGAAAAGTGTCACCATGAAAAATATCAAAAATGACAAATTTCAAGATGGCAAATGTCAAAGATGTCAAATGACAAATGTCACAATGCTAAATGTCACAAATGAAAAGTGTCAAAAATGACAAATTTCAAGATGGCAAATATCTAAGATGTCAAATGACAAATGTCACAATGCTAAATGTCAAAAATGAAAAGTGTCACCATGAAAAATGTCAAAAATGACAAATTTCAAGATGGCAAATGTCAAAACTGACAAATGTCACAATGCTAAATGTCAAAAATGAAAAGTGTGACCATGAAAAATGTCAAAAATAACAAATTTCAAGATGGCAAATGTCAAAGATGTCAAATGACAAATGTCAAAATGCTAAATGTCAAAAATGACAAATTTCAAAAAGGCAAATGTCAAAGATGTCAAATGACAAATGTCAAAAATGAAAAGTGTCACCATGAAAAATGTCAAAAATGACAAATTTCAAGATGGCAAATGTCAAAGATGTCAATTGACAAATGTCACAATGCTAAAAGTCAAAAATGAAAAGTGTCACCATGAAAAATGTCAAAAATAACAAATTTCAAAATGGCAAATGTCAAAACTGACAAATGTCGCAATGCTAAATGTCAAAAATGATAAGTGTCACCATGAAAAATGTCAAAAATACCAAATTTCAAGATGGCAAATGTCAAAGATGTCAAATGACAAATGTCACAATGCTAAAAGTCAAAAATGAAAAGTGTCACCATGAAAAATGTCAAAAATAACAAATTTCAAAATGGCAAATGTCAAAACTGACAAATGTCACAATGCTAAATGTCAAAAATGAAAAGTGTCACCATGAAAAATGTCAAAAATGACAAATTTCAAGATGGCAAATGTCCAAGATGTCAAATGACAAATGTCACAATGCTAAATGTCAAAAATGAAAAGTGTCACCATGAAAAATGTCAAAAATGACAAATTTCAAGATGGCAAATATCAAAGATGTCAAATGACAAATGTCACAATGCTAAATGTCAAAAATAAAAAGTGTCAGAAATGACAAATTTCAAGATGGCAAATGTCTAAGATGTCAAATGACAAATGTCACAATGCTAAATGTCAAAAATGAAAAGTGTCACCGTGAAAAATGTCAAAAATGACAAATTTCAAGATGGCAAATGTCAAAGATGTCAAATGACAAATGTCACAATGCTAAATGTCAAAAATGAAAAGTGTCACCATAAAAAATGTTAAAAATGACAAATTTCAAGATGGCAAATGTCAAATGACAAATGTCACAATGCTAAATGTCAAAAATGAAAAGTGTCCCCATGAAAAATGTCAATAATGACAAATTTCAAGATGACAAATGTCAAAGATGTCAAATGACAAATGTCACAATGCTAAATGTCAAAAATGAAAAATGTCACCATGAAAAATGTCAAAAATGACAAATTTCAAGATGGCAAATGTCAAAGATGTCAAATGACAAATGTCACAATGCTAAATGTCAAAAATGAAAAGTGTCACCATGAAAAATGTCAAAAGTGACAAATTTCAAGATGGCAAATGTCAAAACTGACAAATGTCACAATGCTAAATGTCAAAAATGAAAAGTGTCACCATGAAAAATGTCAGAAATTAACAAATTTCAAGATGGCAATTGTCAAAGATGTCAAATGACAAATGTCACAATGCTAAATGTCAAAAATGAAAAGTGTCACCATGAAAAATGTCAAAAATGACAAATTTCAAGATGGCAAATGTCAAAGATGTCAAATGACAAATGTCACAATGCTAAATGTCAAAAATGAAAAGTGTCACCATAAAAAATGTCAAAAATGACAAATTTCAAGATGGCAAATGTCAAAGATGTCAAATGACAAATGTCACAATGCTAAATGTCAAAAATGACAAATTTCAAAATGGCAAATGTCAAAGATGTCAAATGACAAATGACAAATGTCACAATGCTAAATGTCAAAAATGAAAAGTGTCACCATGAAAAATGTCAAAAATGACAAATTTCAAGATGGCAAATGTCAAAGATGTCAAACGACAAATGTCACAATGCTAAATGTCAAAAATGAAAAGTGTCACCATGAAAAATGTCAAAAATAACAAATTTCAAGATGGCAAATGTCAAAGATGTCAAATGACAAATGTCACAATGCTAAATGTCAAAAATGAAAAGTGTCACCATGAAAAATGTCAAGAACGACAAATTTCAAGATGGCAAATGTCAAAGATGTCAAATGACAAATGTCACAATGCTAAATGTCAAAAATGAAAAGTGTCACCATGAAAAATGTCAAAAATGACAAATTTCAAGATGGCAAATGTCAAAGATGTCAAATGACAAATGTCACAATGCTAAATGTCAAAAATGAAAAGTGTCACCATGAAAAATGTCAAAAATGACAAATTTCAAGATGGCAAATGTCAAAGATGTCAAATGACAAATGTCACAATGCTAAATGTCAAAAATGAAAAGTGTCACCATGAAAAATGTCAAAAATGACAAATTTCAAGATAGCAACTGTCAAAACTGACAAATGTCACAATGCTAAATGTCAAAAATAATAAGTGTCACCATAAAAAATGTCAAAATTGACAAATTTCAAGATGGCAAATGTCCAAGATGTCAAATGACAAATCTCACAATGCTAAATGTCAAAAATGAAAAGTGTCACCATGAAAAATGTCAAAAATGACAAATTTCAAGATGGCAAATGTCAAAGATGTCAAATGACAAATGTCACAATGCTAAATGTCAAAAATGAAAAGTGTCAAAAATGACAAATTTCAAGATGGCAAATGTCTAAGATGTCAAATGACAAATGTCACAATGCTAAATGTCAAAAATGAAAAGTGTCACCATGAAAAATGTCAAAAATGACAAATTTCAAGATGGCAAATGTCACAACTGACAAATGTCACAATGCTAAATGTCAAAAATGAAAAGTGTCACCATGAAAAATGTTAAAAATAACAAATTTCAAGACAACAAATGTCAAAGATGTCAAATGACAAATGTCACAATGCTAAATAACAAAAAGGACAAATTTGAAGATGGCAAATGTCAAAGATGTCAAATGACAAATGTCACAATGCTAAATGTCAAAAATGAAAAGTGTCACCATGAAAAATGTCAAGAATGACAAATTTCAAGATGGCAAATGTCAAAGATGTCAAATGACAAATGTCACAATGCTAAATGTCAAAAATGAAAAGTGTCACCATGAAAAATGTCAAAAATGACAAATTTCAAGATGGCAAATGTCAAAGATGTCAAATGACAAATGTCACAATGCTAAATGTCAAAAATGAAAAGTGTCACCATGAAAAATGTCAAAAATGACAAATTTCAAGATGGCAAATGTCAAAGATGTCAAATGACAAATGTCACAATGCTAAATGTCAAAAATGAAAAGTGTCACCATGAAAAATGTCAAAAATGACAAATTTCAAGATAGCAAATGTCAAAACTGACAAATGTCACAATGCTAAATGTCAGAAATAATAAGTGTCACCATGAAAAATGTCAAAATTGACAAATTTCAAGATGGCAAATGTCCAAGATGTCAAATGACAAATCTCACAATGCTAAATGTCAAAAATGAAAAGTGTCACCATGAAAAATGTCAAAAATGACAAATTTCAAGATGGCAAATGTCAAAGATGTCAAATGACAAATGTCACAATGCTAAATGTCAAAAATGAAAAGTGTCAAAAATGACAAATTTCAAGATGGCAAATGTCTAAGATGTCAAATGACAAATGTCACAATGCTAAATGTCAAAAATGAAAAGTGTCACCATGAAAAATGTCAAAAATGACAAATTTCAAGATGGCAAATGTCACAACTGACAAATGTCACAATGCTAAATGTCAAAAATGAAAAGTGTCACCATGAAAAATGTCAAAAATAACAAATTTCAAGACAACAAATGTCAAAGATGTCAAATGACAAATGTCACAATGCTAAATGTCAAAAATGACAAATTTGAAGATGGCAAATGTCAAAGATGTCAAATGACAAATGTCACAATGCTAAATGTCAAAAATGACAAATTTCAAGATGGCAAATGTCTAAGATGTCAAATGACAAATGTCCCCATGAAAAATGTCAATAATGACAAATTTCAAGATGACAAATGTCAAAGATGTCAAATGACAAATGTCACAATGCTAAATGTCAAAAATGAAAAATGTCACCATGAAAAATGTCAAAAATGACAAATTTCAAGATGGCAAATGTCAAAGATGTCAAATGACAAATGTCACAATGCTAAATGTCAAAAATGAAAAGTGTCACCATGAAAAATGTCAAAAGTGACAAATTTCAAGATGGCAAATGTCAAAACTGACAAATGTCACAATGCTAAATGTCAAAAATGAAAAGTGTCACCATGAAAAATGTCAAAAATGACAAATTTCAAGATGGCAAATGTCAAAGATGTCAAATGACAAATGTCACAATGCTAAATGTCAAAAATGAAAAGTGTCACCATGAAAAATGTCAAGAATGACAAATTTCAAGATGGCAAATGTCAAAGATGTCAAATGACAAATGTCACAATGCTAAATGTCAAAAATGAAAGGTGTCACCATGAAAAATGTCAAAAATGACAAATTTCAAGATGGCAAATGTAAAAGATGTCAAATGACAAATGTCACAATGCTAAATGTCAAAAATGAAAAGTGTCACCATGAAAAATGTCAAAAATGACAAATTTCAAGATGGCAAATGTCAAAGATGTCAAATGACAAATGTCACAATGCTAAATGTCAAAAATGAAAAGTGTCACCATGAAAAATGTCAAAAGTGACAAATTTCAAGATGGCAAATGTCAAAACTGACAAATGTCACAATGCTAAATGTCAAAAATGAAAAGTGTCACCATGAAAAATGTCAAAAATAACAAATTTCAAGATGGCAAATGTCAAAGATGTCAAATGACAAATGTCACAATGCTAAATGTCAAAAATGACAAATTTCAAGATGGCAAATTTCAAAGATGTCAAATGACAAATGTCACAATGCTAAATGTCAAAAATGAAAAGTGTCACCATAAAAAATGTCAAAAATGACAAATTTCAAGATGGCAAATGTCAAAGATGTCAAATGACAAATGTCACAATGCTAAATGTCAAAAATGACAAATTTCAAAATGGCAAATGTCAAAGATGTCAAATGACAAATGACAAATGTCACAATGCTAAATGTCAAAAATGAAAAGTGTCACCATGAAAAATGTCAAAAATGACAAATTTCAAGATGGCAAATGTCAAAGATGTCAAATGACAAATGTCACAATGCTAAATGTCAAAAATGAAAAGTGTCACCATGAAAAATGTCAAAAATAACAAATTTCAAGATGGCAAATGTCAAAGATGTCAAATGACAAATGTCACAATGCTAAATGTCAAAAATGAAAAGTGTCACCATGAAAAATGTCAAGAATGACAAATTTCAAGATGGCAAATGTCAAAGATGTCAAATGACAAATGTCACAATGCTAAATGTCAAAAATGAAAGGTGTCACCATGAAAAATGTCAAAAATGACAAATTTTAAGATGGCAAATGTCAAAGATGTCAAATGACAAATGTCACAATGCTAAATGTCAAAAATGAAAATTGTCACCATGAAAAATGTCAACAATAACAAATTTCAAGACAACAAATGTCAAAGATGTCAAATGACAAATGTCACAATGCTAAATGTCAAAAATGACAAATTTGAAGATGGCAAATGTCAAAGATGTCAAATGACAAATGTCACAATGCTAAATGTCAAAAATGACAAATTTCAAGATGGCAAATGTCTAAGATGTCAAATGACAAATGTCCCCATGAAAAATGTCAATAATGACAAATTTCAAGATGACAAATGTCAAAGATGTCAAATGACAAATGTCACAATGCTAAATGTCAAAAATGAAAAATGTCACCATGAAAAATGTCAAAAATGACAAATTTCAAGATGGCAAATGTCAAAGATGTCAAATGACAAATGTCACAATGCTAAATGTCAAAAATGAAAAGTGTCACCATGAAAAATGTCAAAAGTGACAAATTTCAAGATGGCAAATGTCAAAACTGACAAATGTCACAATGCTAAATGTCAAAAATGAAAAGTGTCACCATGAAAAATGTCAAAAATAACAAATTTCAAGATGGCAAATGTCAAAGATGTCAAATGACAAATGTCACAATGCTAAATGTCAAAAATGACAAATTTCAAGATGGCAAATTTCAAAGATGTCAAATGACAAATGTCACAATGCTAAATGTCAAAAATGAAAAGTGTCACCATGAAAAATGTCAAAAATGACAAATTTCAAGATGGCAAATGTCAAAGATGTCAAATGACAAATGTCACAATGCTAAATGTCAAAAATGAAAAGTGTCACCATAAAAAATGTCAAAAATGACAAATTTCAAGATGGCAAATGTCAAAGATGTCAAATGACAAATGTCACAATGCTAAATGTCAAAAATGACAAATTTCAAAATGGCAAATGTCAAAGATGTCAAATGACAAATGACAAATGTCACAATGCTAAATGTCAAAAATGAAAAGTGTCACCATGAAAAATGTCAAAAATGACAAATTTCAAGATGGCAAATGTCAAAGATGTCAAATGACAAATGTCACAATGCTAAATGTCAAAAATGAAAAGTGTCACCATGAAAAATGTCAAAAATAACAAATTTCAAGATGGCAAATGTCAAAGATGTCAAATGACAAATGTCACAATGCTAAATGTCAAAAATGAAAAGTGTCACCATGAAAAATGTCAAGAATGACAAATTTCAAGATGGCAAATGTCAAAGATGTCAAATGACAAATGTCACAATGCTAAATGTCAAAAATGAAAGGTGTCACCATGAAAAATGTCAAAAATGACAAATTTCAAGATGGCAAATGTCAAAGATGTTAAATGACAAATGTCACAATGCTAAATGTCAAAAATGAAAAGTGTCACCATGAAAAATGTCAAAAATGACAAATTTCAAGATGGCAAATGTCAAAGATGTCAAATGACAAATGTCACAATGCTAAATGTCAAAAATGAAAAGTGTCACCATGAAAAATGTCAAAAATGACAAATTTCAAGATAGCAAATGTCAAAACTGACAAATGTCACAATGCTAAATGTCAAAAATAATAAGTGTCACCATGAAAAATGTCAAAATTGACAAATTTCAAGATGGCAAATGTCCAAGATGTCAAATGACAAATCTCACAATGCTAAATGTCAAAAATGAGAAGTGTCACCATGAAAAATGTCAAAAATGACAAATTTCAAGATGGCAAATGTCAAAGATGTCAAATGACAAATGTCACAATGCTAAATGTCAAAAATGAAAAGTGTCAAAAATGACAAATTTCAAGATGGCAAATGTCTAAGATGTCAAATGACAAATGTCACAATACTAAATGTCAAAAATGAAAAGTGTCACCATGAAAAATGTCAAAAATGACAAATTTCAAGATAGCAAATGTCACTGAAAAGTGTCACCATGAAAAATGTCAAAAATAACAAATTTCAAGACGGCAAATGTCAAAGATGTCAAATGACAAATGTCACAATGCTAAATGTCAAAAATGACAAATTTAAAGATGACAAATGTCAAAGATGTCAAATGACAAATGTCACAATGCTAAATGTCAAAAATGACAAATTTCAAGATGGCAAATGTCTAAGATGTCAAATGACAAATGTCACAATGCTAAATGTCAAAAATGACAAATTTCAAGATGGCAAATTTCAAACATGTCAAATGACAAATGTCACAATGCTAAATGTCAAAAATGAAAAGTGTCACCATGAAAAATGTCAAAAATGACAAATTTCAAGATGGCAAATGTCAAAGATGTCAAATGACAAATGTCACAATGCTAAATGTCAAAAATGACAAATTTTAAAATGGCAAATGTCAAAGATGTCAAATGACAAATGACAAATGTCACAATGCTAAATGTCAAAAATGAAAAGTGTCACCATGAAAAATGTCAAAAATGACAAATTTCAAGATGGCAAATGTCAAAGATGTCAAATGACAAATGTCACAATGCTAAATGTCAAAAATGAAAAGTGTCACCATGAAAAATGTCAAAAATAACAAATTTCAAGATGGCAAATGTCAAAGATGTCAAATGACAAATGTCACAATGCTAAATGTCACAAATGAAAAGTGTCAAAAATGACAAATTTCAAGATGGCAAATGTCTAAGATGTCAAATGACAAATGTCACAATGCTAAATGTCAAAAATGAAAATTGTCACCATGAAAAATGTCAAAAATAACAAATTTCAAGACAACAAATGTCAAAGATGTCAAATGACAAATGTCACAATGCTAAATGTCAAAAATGACAAATTTGAAGATGGCAAATGTCAAAGATGTCAAATGACAAATGTCACAATGCTAAATGTCAAAAATGACAAATTTCAAGATGGCAAATGTCAAAGATGTCAAATGACAAATGTCACAATGCTAAATGTCAAAAATGACAAATTTCAAAATGGCAAATGTCAAAGATGTCAAATGACAAATGACAAATGTCACAATGCTAAATGTCAAAAATGAAAAGTGTCACCATGAAAAATGTCAAAAATGACAAATTTCAAGATGGCAAATGTCAAAGATGTCAAATGACAAATGTCACAATGCTAAATGTCAAAAATGAAAAGTGTCACCATGAAAAATGTCAAAAATAACAAATTTCAAGATGGCAAATGTCAAAGATGTCAAATGACAAATGTCACAATGCTAAATGTCAAAAATGAAAAGTGTCACCATGAAAAATGTCAAGAATGACAAATTTCAAGATGGCAAATGTCAAAGATGTCAAATGACAAATGTCACAATGCTAAATGTCAAAAATGAAAGGTGTCACCATGAAAAATGTCAAAAATGACAAATTTCAAGATGGCAAATGTCAAAGATGTCAAATGACAAATGTCACAATGCTAAATGTCAAAAATGAAAAGTGTCACCATGAAAAATGTCAAAAATGACAAATTTCAAGATGGCAAATGTCAAAGATGTCAAATGACAAATGTCACAATGCTAAATGTCAAAAATGAAAAGTGTCACCATGAAAAATGTCAAAAATGACAAATTTCAAGATAGCAAATGTCAAAACTGACAAATGTCACAATGCTAAATGTCAAAAATAATAAGTGTCACCATGAAAAATGTCAAAATTGACAAATTTCAAGATGGCAAATGTCCAAGATGTCAAATGACAAATCTCACAATGCTAAATGTCAAAAATGAAAAGTGTCACCATGAAAAATGTCAAAAATGACAAATTTCAAGATGGCAAATGTCAAAGATGTCAAATGACAAATGTCACAATGCTAAATGTCAAAAATGAAAAGTGTCAAAAATGACAAATTTCAAGATGGCAAATGTCTAAGATGTCAAATGACAAATGTCACAATACTAAATGTCAAAAATGAAAAGTGTCACCATGAAAAATGTCAAAAATGACAAATTTCAAGATGGCAAATGTCAAAGATGTCAAATGACAAATGTCACAATGCTAAATGTCAAAAATGAAAAGTGTCACCATGAAAAATGTCAAAAATGACAAATTTCAAGATGGCAAATGTCAAAGATGTCAAATGACAAATGTCACAATGCTAAATGTCAAAAATGACAAATTTCAAAATGGCAAATGTCAAAGATGTCAAATGACAAATGACAAATGTCACAATGCTAAATGTCAAAAATGAAAAGTGTCACCATGAAAAATGTCAAAAATGACAAATTTCAAGATGGCAAATGTCAAAGATGTCAAATGACAAATGTCACAATGCTAAATGTCAAAAATGACAAATTTCAAAATGGCAAATGTCAAAGATGTCAAATGACAAATGACAAATGTCACAATGCTAAATGTCAAAAATGAAAAGTGTCACCATGAAAAATGTCAAAAATAACAAATTTCAAGATGGCAAATGTCAAAGATGTCAAATGACAAATGTCACAATGCTAAATGTCAAAAATGACAAATTTCAAGATGGCAAATTTCAAAGATGTCAAATGACAAATGTCACAATGCTAAATGTCAAAAATGAAAAGTGTCACCATGAAAAATGTCAAAAATGACAAATTTCAAGATGGCAAATGTCAAAGATGTCAAATGACAAATGTCACAATGCTAAATGTCAAAAATGAAAAGTGTCACCATAAAAAATGTCAAAAATGACAAATTTCAAGATGGCAAATGTCAAAGATGTCAAATGACAAATGTCACAATGCTAAATGTCAAAAATGACAAATTTCAAAATGGCAAATGTCAAAGATGTCAAATGACAAATGACAAATGTCACAATGCTAAATGTCAAAAATGAAAAGTGTCACCATGAAAAATGTCAAAAATGACAAATTTCAAGATGGCAAATGTCAAAGATGTCAAATGACAAATGTCACAATGCTAAATGTCAAAAATGAAAAGTGTCACCATGAAAAATGTCAAAAATAACAAATTTCAAGATGGCAAATGTCAAAGATGTCAAATGACAAATGTCACAATGCTAAATGTCAAAAATGAAAAGTGTCACCATGAAAAATGTCAAGAATGACAAATTTCAAGATGGCAAATGTCAAAGATGTCAAATGACAAATGTCACAATGCTAAATGTCAAAAATGAAAGGTGTCACCATGAAAAATGTCAAAAATGACAAATTTCAAGATGGCAAATGTCAAAGATGTCAAATGACAAATGTCACAATGCTAAATGTCAAAAATGAAAAGTGTCACCATGAAAAATGTCAAAAATGACAAATTTCAAGATGGCAAATGTCAAAGATGTCAAATGACAAATGTCACAATGCTAAATGTCAAAAATGAAAAGTGTCACCATGAAAAATGTCAAAAATGACAAATTTCAAGATAGCAAATGTCAAAACTGACAAATGTCACAATGCTAAATGTCAAAAATAATAAGTGTCACCATGAAAAATGTCAAAATTGACAAATTTCAAGATGGCAAATGTCCAAGATGTCAAATGACAAATCTCACAATGCTAAATGTCAAAAATGAAAAGTGTCACCATGAAAAATGTCAAAAATGACAAATTTCAAGATGGCAAATGTCAAAGATGTCAAATGACAAATGTCACAATGCTAAATGTCAAAAATGAAAAGTGTCAAAAATGACAAATTTCAAGATGGCAAATGTCTAAGATGTCAAATGACAAATGTCACAATACTAAATGTCAAAAATGAAAAGTGTCACCATGAAAAATGTCAAAAATGACAAATTTCAAGATAGCAAATGTCACTGAAAAGTGTCACCATGAAAAATGTCAAAAATAACAAATTTCAAGACGGCAAATGTCAAAGATGTCAAATGACAAATGTCACAATGCTAAATGTCAAAAATGACAAATTTGAAGATGACAAATGTCAAAGATGTCAAATGACAAATGTCACAATGCTAAATGTCAAAAATGACAAATTTCAAGATGGCAAATGTCTAAGATGTCAAATGACAAATGTCACAATGCTAAATGTCAAAAATGACAAATTTCCAGATGGCAAATTTCAAACATGTCAAATGACAAATGTCACAATGCTAAATGTCAAAAATGAAAAGTGTCACCATGAAAAATGTCAAAAATGACAAATTTCAAGATGGCAAATGTCAAAGATGTCAAATGACAAATGTCACAATGCTAAATGTCAAAAATGACAAATTTTAAAATGGCAAATGTCAAAGATGTCAAATGACAAATGACAAATGTCACAATGCTAAATGTCAAAAATGAAAAGTGTCACCATGAAAAATGTCAAAAATGACAAATTTCAAGATGGCAAATGTCAAAGATGTCAAATGACAAATGTCACAATGCTAAATGTCAAAAATGAAAAGTGTCACCATGAAAAATGTCAAAAATAACAAATTTCAAGATGGCAAATGTCAAAGATGTCAAATGACAAATGTCACAATGCTAAATGTCACAAATGAAAAGTGTCAAAAATGACAAATTTCAAGATGGCAAATGTCTAAGATGTCAAATGACAAATGTCACAATGCTAAATGTCAAAAATGAAAATTGTCACCATGAAAAATGTCAAAAATAACAAATTTCAAGACAACAAATGTCAAAGATGTCAAATGACAAATGTCACAATGCTAAATGTCAAAAATGACAAATTTGAAGATGGCAAATGTCAAAGATGTCAAATGACAAATGTCACAATGCTAAATGTCAAAAATGACAAATTTCAAGATGGCAAATGTCTAAGATGTCAAATTTCAAGATGGCAAATGTCAAAGATGTCAAATGACAAATGTCACAATGCTAAATGTCAAAAATAAAAAGTGTCACCATGAAAAATGTCAAAAGTGACAAATTTCAAGATGGCAAATGTCAAAACTGACAAATGTCACAATGCTAAATGTCAAAAATGAAAAGTGTCACCATGAAAAATGTCAAAAATAACAAATTTCAAGATGGCAAATGTCAAAGATGTCAAATGACAAATGTCACAATGCTAAATGTCAAAAATGACAAATTTCAAGATGGCAAATTTCAAAGATGTCAAATGACAAATGTCACAATGCTAAATGTCAAAAATGAAAAGTGTCACCATGAAAAATGTCAAAAATGACAAATTTCAAGATGGCAAATGTCAAAGATGTCAAATGACAAATGTCACAATGCTAAATGTCAAAAATGAAAAGTGTCACCATAAAAAATGTCAAAAATGACAAATTTCAAGATGGCAAATGTCAAAGATGTCAAATGACAAATGTCACAATGCTAAATGTCAAAAATGAAAGGTGTCACCATGAAAAATGTCAAAAATGACAAATTTTAAGATGGCAAATGTCAAAGATGTCAAATGACAAATGTCGCAATGCTAAATGTCAAAAATGAAAATTGTCACCATGAAAAATGTCAAAAATAACAAATTTCAAGACAACAAATGTCAAAGATGTCAAATGACAAATGTCACAATGCTAAATGTCAAAAATGACAAATTTGAAGATGGCAAATGTCAAAGATGTCAAATGACAAATGTCACAATGCTAAATGTCAAAAATGACAAATTTCAAGATGGCAAATGTCTAAGATGTCAAATGACAAATGTCCCCATGAAAAATGTCAATAATGACAAATTTCAAGATGACAAATGTCAAAGATGTCAAATGACAAATGTCACAATGCTAAATGTCAAAAATGAAAAATGTCACCATGAAAAATGTCAAAAATGACAAATTTCAAGATGGCAAATGTCAAAGATGTCAAATGACAAATGTCACAATGCTAAATGTCAAAAATGAAAAGTGTCACCATGAAAAATGTCAAAAGTGACAAATTTCAAGATGGCAAATGTCAAAACTGACAAATGTCACAATGCTAAATGTCAAAAATGAAAAGTGTCACCATGAAAAATGTCAAAAATAACAAATTTCAAGATGGCAAATGTCAAAGATGTCAAATGACAAATGTCACAATGCTAAATGTCAAAAATGACAAATTTCAAGATGGCAAATTTCAAAGATGTCAAATGACAAATGTCACAATGCTAAATGTCAAAAATGAAAAGTGTCACCATGAAAAATGTCAAAAATGACAAATTTCAAGATGGCAAATGTCAAAGATGTCAAATGACAAATGTCACAATGCTAAATGTCAAAAATGAAAAGTGTCACCATAAAAAATGTCAAAAATGACAAATTTCAAGATGGCAAATGTCAAAGATGTCAAATGACAAATGTCACAATGCTAAATGTCAAAAATGACAAATTTCAAAATGGCAAATGTCAAAGATGTCAAATGACAAATGTCACAATGCTAAATGTCAAAAATGAAAAGTGTCACCATGAAAAATGTCAAAAATGACAAATTTCAAGATGGCAAATGTCAAAGATGTCAAATGACAAATGTCACAATGCTAAATGTCAAAAATGAAAAGTGTCACCATGAAAAATGTCAAAAATAACAAATTTCAAGATGGCAAATGTCAAAGATGTCAAATGACAAATGTCACAATGCTAAATGTCAAAAATGAAAAGTGTCACCATGAAAAATGTCAAGAATGACAAATTTCAAGATGGCAAATGTCAAAGATGTCAAATGACAAATGTCACAATGCTAAATGTCAAAAATGAAAGGTGTCACCATGAAAAATGTCAAAAATGACAAATTTCAAGATGGCAAATGTCAAAGATGTCAAATGACAAATGTCACAATGCTAAATGTCAAAAATGAAAAGTGTCACCATGAAAAATGTCAAAAATGACAAATTTCAAGATAGCAAATGTCAAAACTGACAAATGTCACAATGCTAAATGTCAAAAATAATAAGTGTCACCATGAAAAATGTCAAAATTGACAAATTTCAAGATGGCAAATGTCCAAGATGTCAAATGACAAATCTCACAATGCTAAATGTCAAAAATGAAAAGTGTCACCATGAAAAATGTCAAAAATGACAAATTTCAAGATGGCAAATGTCAAAGATGTCAAATGACAAATGTCACAATGCTAAATGTCAAAAATGAAAAGTGTCAAAAATGACAAATTTCAAGATGGCAAATGTCTAAGATGTCAAATGACAAATGTCACAATACTAAATGTCAAAAATGAAAAGTGTCACCATGAAAAATGTCAAAAATGACAAATTTCAAGATAGCAAATGTCACTGAAAAGTGTCACCATGAAAAATGTCAAAAATAACAAATTTCAAGACGGCAAATGTCAAAGATGTCAAATGACAAATGTCACAATGCTAAATGTCAAAAATGACAAATTTGAAGATGACAAATGTCAAAGATGTCAAATGACAAATGTCACAATGCTAAATGTCAAAAATGACAAATTTCAAGATGGCAAATGTCTAAGATGTCAAATGACAAATGTCACAATGCTAAATGTCAAAAATGACAAATTTCAAGATGGCAAATTTCAAAGATGTCAAATGACAAATGTCACAATGCTAAATGTCAAAAATGAAAAGTGTCACCATGAAAAATGTCAAAAATGACAAATTTCAAGATGGCAAATGTCAAAGATGTCAAATGACAAATGTCACAATGCTAAATGTCAAAAATGACAAATTTTAAAATGGCAAATGTCAAAGATGTCAAATGACAAATGACAAATGTCACAATGCTAAATGTCAAAAATGAAAAGTGTCACCATGAAAAATGTCAAAAATGACAAATTTCAAGATGGCAAATGTCAAAGATGTCAAATGACAAATGTCACAATGCTAAATGTCAAAAATGAAAAGTGTCACCATGAAAAATGTCAAAAATAACAAATTTCAAGATGGCAAATGTCAAAGATGTCAAATGACAAATGTCACAATGCTAAATGTCACAAATGAAAAGTGTCAAAAATGACAAATTTCAAGATGGCAAATGTCTAAGATGTCAAATGACAAATGTCACAACGCTAAATGTCAAAAATGAAAAGTGTCACCATGAAAAATGTCAAAAATGACAAATTTCAAGATGGCAAATGTCAAAACTGACAAATGTCACAATGCTAAATGTCAAAAATGAAAAGTGTGACCATGAAAAATGTCAAAAATAACAAATTTCAAGATGGCAAATGTCAAAGATGTCAAATGACAAATGTCACAATGCTAAATGTCAAAAATGACAAATTTCAAGATGGCAAATGTCAAAGATGTCAATTGACAAATGTCACAATGCTAAATGTCAAAAATGAAAAGTGTCACCATGAAAAATGTCAAAAATGACAAATTTCAAGATGGCAAATGTCAAAGATGTCAAATGACAAATGTCACAATGCTAAAAGTCAAAAATGAAAAGTGTCACCATGAAAAATGTCAAAAATGACAAATTTCAAGATGGCAAATGTCAAAACTGACAAATGTCGCAATGCTACATGTCAAAAATGATAAGTGTCACCATGAAAAATGTCAAAAATAACAAATTTCAAGATGGCAAATGTCAAAGATGTCAAATGACAAATGTCACAATGCTAAATGTCAAAAATGACAAATTTCAAGATGGCAAATGTCTAAGATGTCAAATGACAAATGTCACAATGCTAAATGTCAAAAATAAAAAGTGTCAAAAATGACAAATTTCAAGATGGCAAATGTCAAAGATGTCAAATGACAAATGTCACAATGCTAAATGTCAAAAATGAAAAGTGTCCCCATGAAAAATGTCAATAATGACAAATTTCAAGATGACAAATGTCAAAGATGTCAAATGACAAATGTCACAATGCTAAATGTCAAAAATGAAAAATGTCACCATGAAAAATGTCAAAAATGACAAATTTCAAGATGGCAAATGTCAAAGATGTCAAATGACAAATGTCACAATGCTAAATGTCAAAAATGAAAAGTGTCACCATGAAAAATGTCAAAAGTGACAAATTTCAAGATGGCAAATGTCAAAACTGACAAATGTCACAATGCTAAATGTCAAAAATGAAAAGTAAAAAGTGACAAATTTCAAGATGGCAAATGTCAAAGATGTCAAATGACAAATGTCACAATGCTAAATGTCAAAAATGACAAATTTCAAGATGGCAAATTTCAAAGATGTCAAATGACAAATGTCACAATGCTAAATATCAAAAATGAAAAGTGTCACCATGAAAAATGTCAAAAATGACAAATTTCGAGATGGCAAATGTCAAAGATGTCAAATGACAAATGTCACAATGCTAAATGTCCAAAATGAAAAGTGTCACCATGAAAAATGTCAAAAATGACAAATTTCAAGATGGCAAATGTCAAAGATGTCAAATGACAAATGTCACAATGCTAAATGTCAAAAATGACAAATTTCAAAATGGCAAATGTCAAAGATGTCAAATGACAAATGACAAATGTCACAATGCTAAATGTCAAAAATGAAAATTGTCACCATGAAAAATGTTAAAAATGACAAATTTCAAGAAGGCAAATGTCAAAGATGTCAAATGCCAAATGTCACAATGCTAAATGTCAAAAATGAAAAGTGTCACCATGAAAAATGTCAAAAATAACAAATTTCAAGATGGCAAATGTCAAAGATGTCAAATGACAAATGTCACAATGCTAAATGTCAAAAATGAAAAGTGTCACCATGAAAAATGTCAAGAATGACAAATTTCAAGATGGCAAATGTCAAAGATGTCAAATGACAAATGTCACAATGCTAAATGTCAAAAATGAAAAGTGTCACCATGAAAAATGTCAAAAATGACAAATTTCAAGATGGCAAATGTCAAAGATGTCAAATGACAAATGTCACAATGCTAAATGTCAACAATGAAAAGTGTCAGCATGAAAAATGTCAAAAATGACAAATTTCAAGATGGCAAATGTCAAAGATGTCAAATGACAAATGTCACAATGCTAAATGTCAAAAATGAAAAGTGTCACCATGAAAAATGTCAAAAATGACAAATTTCAAGATAGCAAATGTCAAAACTGACAAATGTCACAATGCTAAATGTCAAAAATAATAAGTGTCACCATGAAAAATGTCAAAAATGACAAATTTTAAGATGGCAAATGTCCAAGATGTCAAATGACAAATCTCACAATGCTAAATGTCAAAAATGAAAAGTGTAACCATGAAAAATGTCAAAAATGACAAATTTCAAGATGGCAAATGTCAAAGATGTCAAATGACAAATGTCACAATGCTAAATGTCAAAAATGAAAAGTCTCAAAAATGACAAATTTCAAGATGGCAAATGTCTAAGATGTCAAATGACAAATGTCACAATGCTAAATGTCAAAAATGAAAAGTGTCACCATGAAAAATGTCAAAAATGACAAATTTCAAGATGGCAAATGTCACAACTGACAAATGTCACAATGCTAAATGTCAAAAATGAAAAGTGTCACCATGAAAAATGTCAAAAATAACAAATTTCAAGACGGCAAATGTCAAAGATGTCAAATGACAAATGTCACAATGCTAAATGTCAAAAATGACAAATTTGAAGATGGCAAATGTCAAAGATGTCAAATGACAAATGTCACAATGCTAAATGTCAAAAATGACAAATTTCAAGATGGCAAATGTCTAAGATGTCAAATGACAAATGTATCAATGCTAAATGTCAAAAATGAAAAGTGTCACCATGAAAAATGTCAAAAATGACAAATTTCAAGATGGCAAATGTCCAAGATGTCAAATGACAAATGTCACAATGCTAAATGTCAAAAATGAAAAGTGTCACCATAAAAAATGTCAAAAATGACAAATTTCAAGATGGCAAATGTCAAAGATGTCAAATGACAATTGTCACAATGCTAAATGTCAAAAATGAAAAGTGTCAAAAATGACAAATTTCAATATGGCAAATGTCTAAGATGTCAAATGACAAATGTCACAATGCTAAATGTCAAAAATGAAAAGTGTCACCATGAAAAATGTCAAAAATGACAAATTTCAAGATGGCAAATGTCAAAGATGTCAAATGACAAATGTCACAATGCTAAATGTCAAAAATGAAAAGTGTCACCATGAAAAATGTCAAAAATGACAAATTTCAAGATAGCAAATGTCAAAACTGACAAATGTCACAATGCTAAATGTCAAAAATAATAAGTGTCACCATGAAAAATGTCAAAAATGACAAATTTTAAGATGGCAAATGTCCAAGATGTCAAATGACAAATCTCACAATGCTAAATGTCAAAAATGAAAAGTGTCACCATGAAAAATGTCAAAAATGACAAATTTCAAGATGGCAAATGTCAAAGATGTCAAATGACAAATGTCACAATGCTAAATGTCAAAAATGAAAAGTCTCAAAAATGACAAATTTCAAGATGGCAAATGTCTAAGATGTCAAATGACAAATGTCACAATGCTAAATGTCAAAAATGAAAAGTGTCACCATGAAAAATGTCAAAAATGACAAATTTCAAGATGGCAAATGTCACAACTGACAAATGTCACAATGCTAAATGTCAAAAATGAAAAGTGTCACCATGAAAAATGTCAAAAATAACAAATTTCAAGACGGCAAATGTCAAAGATGTCAAATGACAAATGTCACAATGCTAAATGTCAAAAATGACAAATTTAAAGATGGCAAATGTCAAAGATGTCAAATGACAAATGTCACAATGCTAAATGTCAAAAATGACAAATTTCAAGATGGCAAATGTCTAAGATGTCAAATGACAAATGTATCAATGCTAAATGTCAAAAATGAAAAGTGTCACCATGAAAAATGTCAAAAATGACAAATTTCAAGATGGCAAATGTCCAAGATGTCAAATGACAAATGTCACAATGCTAAATGTCAAAAATGAAATGTGTCACCATAAAAAATGTCAAAAATGACAAATTTCAAGATGGCAAATGTCAAAGATGTCAAATGACAAATGTCACAATGCTAAATGTCAAAAATGAAAAGTGTCAAAAATGACAAATTTCAAGATGGCAAATGTCTAAGATGTCAAATGACAAATGTCACAACGCTAAATGTCAAAAATAAAAAATGTCACCGTGAAAAATGTCAAAAATGACAAATTTCAAGATGGCAAATGTCAAAGATGTCAAATGACAAATGTCACAATGCTAAATGTCAAAAATGAAAAGTGTCACCATGAAAAATGTCAAAAATGACAAATTTCAAGATGGCAAATGTCAAAGATGTCAAATGACAAATGTCACAATGCTAAATGTCAAAAATGAAAAGTGTCCCCATGAAAAATGTCAATAATCACAAATTTCAAGATGGCAAATGTCAAAGATGTTAAATGTCAAATGTCACAATGCTAAATGTCAAAAATGAAAAGTGTCACCATGAAAAATGTCAAAAATGACAAATTTCAAGATGGCAAATGTCAAAGATGTCAAATGACAAATGTCACAATGCTAAATGTCAAAAATGAAAAGTGTCACCATGAAAAATGTCAAAAATAACAAATTTCAAGATGACAAATGTTAAAGATGTCAAATGACAAATGTCACAATGCTAAATGTCAAAAATGAAAAGTGTCACCATGAAAAATGTCAAAAATGACAAATTTCAAAATGCCAAATGACAAAACTGACAAATGTCACAATGCTAAATGTCAAAAATGATAAGTGTCACCATGAAAAATGTCAAAAATGACAAATTTCAAGATAGCAAATGTCCAAGATGTCAAATGACAAATGTCACAATGCTAAATGTCAAAAATGACAAATTTCAAGATGGCAAATGTCAAAGATGTCAAATGACAAATGTCACAATGCTAAATGTCAAAAATGAAAAGTGTCACCATAAAAAATGTCAAAAATGACAAATTTCAAGATGGCAAATGTCACAACTGACAAATGTCACAATGCTTAATGTCAAAAATGAAAAGTGTCACCATAAAAAATGTCAAAAATAACAAATTTCAAGATGGCAAATGTCAAAGATGTCAAATGACAAATGTCACAATGCTAAATGTCAAAAATGACAAATTTTAAGATGGCAAATGTCAAAGATGTCAAATGACAAATGTCACAATGCTAAATGTCAAAAATGACAAATTTCGAGATGGCAAATGTCTAAGATGTCAAATGACAAATGTATCAATGCTAAATGTCAAAAATGAAAAGTGTCACCATGAAAAATGTCAAAAATGACAAATTTCAAGATGGCAAATGTCCAAGATGTCAAATGACAAATGTCACAATGCTAAATGTCAAAAATGGAAAGTGTCAAAAATGACAAATTTCAAGATGGCAAATGTCTAAGATGTCAAATGACAAATGTCACAATGCTAAATGTCAAAAATGAAAAGTGTCACCATAAAAAATGTCAAAAATGACAAATTTCAAGATGGCAAATGTCACAACTGACAAATGTCACAATGCTAAATGTCAAAAATGAAAATTGTCACCATGAAAAATGTCAAAAATAACAAATTTCAAGATGGAAAATGTCAAAGATGTCAAATGACAAATGTCACAATGCTAAATGTCAAAAATGACAAATTTTAAGATGGCAAATGTCAAAGATGTCAAATGACAAATGTCACAATGCTAAATGTCAAAAATGACAAATTTCAAGATGGCAAATGTCTAAGATGTCAAATGACAAATGTATCAATGCTAAATGTCAAAAATGAAAAGTGTCACCATGAAAAATGTCAAAAATGTCAAATTTCAAGATGGCAAATGTCCAAGATGTCAAATGACAAATGTCACAATGCTAAATGTCAAAAATGAAAAGTGTCACCATGAAAAATGTCAAAAATGACAAATCTCAAGATGGCAAATGTCAAAGATGTCAAATGACAAATGTCACAATGCTAAATGTCAAAAATGAAAATTGTCAAAAATGACAAATTTCAAGATGGCAAATGTCTAAGATGTCAAATGACAAATGTCGCAATGCTAACTGTCAAAAATGAAAAGTGTCACCGTGAAAAATGTCAAAAATGACAAATTTCAAGATGGCAAATGTCAAAGATGTCAAATGACAAATGTCACAATGCTAAATGTCAAAAATGAAAAGTGTCACCATGAAACATGTCAAAAATGACAAATTTCAAGATGGCAAATGTCAAAGATGTCAAATGACAAATGTCACAATGCTAAATGTCAAAAATGAAAAGTGTCCCCATGAAAAATGTCAATAATCACAAATTTCAAGATGGCAAATGTCAAAGATGTCAAATGACAAATGTCACAATGCTAAATGTCAAAAATGAAAAGTGTCACCATGAAAAATGTCAAAAATGACAAATTTCAAGATGGCAAATGTCAAAGATGTCAAATGACAAATGTCACAATGCTAAATGTCAAAAATGAAAAGTGTCACCATGAAAAATGTCAAAAATAACAAATTTCAAGATGGCAAATGTCAAAGATGTCAAATGACAAATGTCACAATGCTAAATGTCAAAAATGAAAAGTGTCACCATGAAAAATGTCAAAAATGACAAATTTCAAGATGGCAAATGTCAAAACTGACAAATGTCACAATGCTAAATGTCAAAAATGATAAGTGTCACCACGAAAAATGTCAAAAATGTCAAAAATGACAAATTTCAAGATAGCAAATGTCCAAGATGTCAAATGACAAATGTCACAATGCTAAATGTCAAAAATGACAAATTTCAAGATGGCAAATGTCAAAGATGTCAAATGACAAATGTCACAATGCTAAATGTCAAAAATGAAAAGTGTCACCATGAAAAATGTCAAAAATGACAAATTTCAAGATGGCAAATGTCAAAGATGTCAAATGACAAATGTCACAATGCTAAATGTCAAAAATGAAAAATGTCAAAAATAACAAATTTCAGGATGGCAAATGTCAAAGATATCAAATGACAAATGTCACAATGCTAAATGTCAAAAATGAAAAGTGTCACCATGAAAAATGTCAGAAATGACAAATTTCAAGATGGCAAATATCGAAGATTTCAAATGACAAATGTCACACTGCTAAATGTCAAAAATGAAAAGTGTCACCATGAAAAATGTCAAAAATGACAAATTTCAAGATGGCAAATGTCAAAGATGTCAAACGACAAATGTCACAATGCTAAATGTCAAAAATGAAAAGTGTCACCATGAAAAATGTCAAAAATAACAAATTTCAAGAGGGCAAATGTCAAAGATGTCAAATGACAAATGTCACAATGCTAAATGTCAAAAATGAAAAGTGTCACCATGAAAAATGTCAAAAATGACAAATTTCAAGATGACAAATATCAAAACTGACAAATGTCACAATGGTAAATGTCAAAAATGACAAATTTCAAGATGGTTAATGTCAAAGATGTCAAATGACAAATGTCACAATGCTAAATGTCAAAAATGAAAAGTGTTACCATGAAAAATGTCAAAAATGACAAATTTCAAGATGGCAAATATCAAAGATGTCAAATGACAAATGTCACAATGCTAAATGTCAAAAATGACAAATTTCAAGATGGCCAATGTCAAAGATGTCAAATGACAAATGTCACAATGCTAAATGTCAAAAATAAAAAGTGTCACCATGAAAAATGTCAAAAATAACAAATTTCAAGATGGCAAATGTCAAAGATGTCAAATGACAAATGTCACAATGCTAAATGTCAAAAATGAAAAGTGTCACCATGAAAAATGTCAAAATTGACAAATTTCAAGATGGCAAATGTCAAAGATGTCAAACGACAAATGTCACAATGCTAAATGTCAAAAATGAAAAGTGTCACCATGAAAAATGTCAAAAATAACAAATTTCAAGAGGGCAAATGTCAAAGATGTCAAATGACAAATGTCACAATGCTAAATGTCAAAAATGAAAAGTGTCACCATGAAAAATGTCAAAAATGACAAATTTTAAGATGGCAAATATCAAAGATGTCAAATGACAAATGTCACAATGCTAAATGTCAAAAATGAAAAGTGTCACCATGAAAAATGTCAAAAATGACAAATTTCAAGATGGCAAATGTCAAAGATGTCAAATGACAAATGTTACAATGCTAAATGTCAAAAATGAAAAGTGTCACCATGAAAAATGTCAAAAATGACAAATTTCAAGATGGCAAATATCAAAGATGTCAAATGACAAATGTCACAATGCTAAATGTCAAAAATGACAAATTTCAAGATGGCAAATGTCAAAGATGTCAAATGACAAATGTCACAATGCTAAATGTCAAAAATGAAAAGTGTCACCATGAAAGATGTCAAAAATGACAAATTTCAAGATGGCAAATGTCAAAGATGTCAAATGACAAATGTCACAATGCTAAATGCCAAAAATGAAAAGTGTCACCATGAAAAATGTCAAAAATAACAAATTTCAAGATGGCAAATGTCAAAGATGTCAAATGACAAATGTCACAATGCTAAATGTCAAAAATAAAAAGTGTCACCATGAAAAATGTCAAAAATAACAAATTTCAAAATGGCAAATGTCAAAGATGTCAAATGACAAATGTCACAATGCTAAATGTCAAAAATGAAAAGTGTCACCATAAAAAATGTCAAAAATGACAAATTTTAAGATGGCAAATGTCAAAACTGACAAATGTCACAATGCTAAATGTCCAAAATGATAAGTGTCACTATGAAAAATGTCAAAAATGACAAATTTCAGGATGGCAAATATCCAAGATGTCAAATGACAAATGTCACAATGCTAAATGTCAAAAATGACAAATTTCAAGATGGCAAATGTCAAAGATGTCAAATGACAAATATCACAATGCTAAATGTCAAAAATGAAAAGTGTCACCATGAAAAATGTCAAAAATGACAAATTTCAAGATGGCAAATGTCAAAGATGTCAAATGACAAATGTCACAATGCTAAATGTCAAAAATAAAAAGTGTCACCATGAAAAATGTCAAAAATAACAAATTTCAAAATGGCAAATGTCAAAGATGTCAAATGACAAATGTCACAATGCTAAATGTCAAAAATGAAAAGTGTCACCATGAAAAATGTCAAAAATGACAAATTTCAAGATGGCAAATGTCAAAGATGTCAAATGACAAATGTAACAATGCTAAATGTCAAAAATGAAAAGTGTCACCATGAAAAATGTCAAAAATAACAAATTTCAAGATGGCAAATGTTAAAGGTGTCAAATGACAATGCTAAATGTTAAAAATGAAAAGTGTCACCATGAAAAATGTCAAAAATGACAAATTTCAAGATGGCAAATGTCAAAACTGACAAATGTCACAATGCTAAATGTCAAAAATGATAAGTGTCACCATGAAAAATGTCAAAAATGACAAATTTCAAGATAGCAAATGTCCAAGATGTCAAATGACAAATGTCACAATGCTAAATGTCAAAAATGACAAATTTCAAGATGGCAAATGTCAAAGATGTCAAATGACAAATGTCACAATGCTAAATGTCAAAAATGAAAAGTGTCACCATGAAAAATGTCAAAAATGACAAATTTCAAGATGGCAAATGTCAAAGATGTCAAATGACAAATGTCACAATGCTAAATGTCAAAAATGAAAAGTGTCACCATGAAAAATGTCAAAAATAACAAATTTCAAGATGGCAAATGTCAAAGATGTCAAATGACAAATGTCACAATGCTAAATGTCAAAAATGAAAAGTGTCACCATGAAAAATGTCAGAAATGACAAATTTCAAGATGGCAAATATCGAAGATGTCAAATGACAAATGTCACAATGCTAAATGTCAAAAATGAAAAGTGTCACCATGAAAAATGTCAAAAATAGCAAATTTCAAGATGGCAAATGTCAAAGATGTCAAATGACAAATGTCACAATGCTAAATGTCAAAAATGAAATGTGTCACTATGAAAAATGTCAAAAATGACAAATTTCAAGATGGCAAATGTCACAACTGACAAATGTCACAATGCTAAATGTCAAAAATGAAAAGTGTCACCATGAAAAATGTCAAAAATGAGAAATTTCAAGATGGCAACTGTCAAAGATGTCAAATGACAAATGTGACAATGCTAAATGTCAAAAATGAAAAGTGTCACCATGAAAAATGTCAAAAATAACAAATTTTTAGATGGCAAATGTCAAAGATGTCAAATGACAAATGTCACAATGCTAAATGTCAAAAATGAAAAGTGTCACCATGAAAAATGTCAAAAATGACAAATTTCAAGATGGCAAATGTCAAAGATGTCAAACGACAAATGTCACAATGCTAAATGTCAAAAATGAAAAGTGTCACCATGAAAAATGTCAAAAATAACAAATTTCAAAAGGGCAAATGTCAAAGATGTCAAATGACAAATGTCACAATGCTAAATGTTAAAAATGAAAAGTGTCACCATGAAAAATGTCAAAAATGACAAATTTTAAGATGGCAAATATCAAAACTGACAAATGTCACAATGCTAAATGTCAAAAATGACAAATTTCAAGATGGTAAATGTCAAAGATGTCAAATGACAAATGTCACAATGCTAAATGTCAAAAATGAAAAGTGTCACCATGAAAAATGTCAAAAATGACAAATTTCAAGATGGCAAATATCAAAGATGTCAAATGACAAATGTCACAATGCTAAATGTCAAAAATGACAAATTTCAAGATGGCAAATGTCAAAGATGTCAAATGACAAATGTCACAATGCTAAATGTCAAAAATGAAAAGTGTCACCATGAAAAATGTCAAAAATGACAAATTTCAAGATGTCAAATGACAAATGTCACAATGCTTAATGTCAAAAATGAAAAGTGTCACAATGAAAAATGTCAAAAATAACAAATTTCAAGATGGCAAATGTCAAAGATGTCAAATGACAAATGTCACAATGCTAAATGTCAAAAATGAAAAGTGTCACCATGAAAAATGTCAAAAATGACAAATTTCAAGATGGCAAATGTCAAAGATGTCAAACGACAAATGTCACAATGCTAAATGTCAAAAATAAAAAGTGTCACCACGAAAAATGTCAAAAATAACAAATTTCAAGAGGGCAAATGTTAAAGATGTCAAATGACAAATGTCACAATGCTAAATGTCAAAAATGAAAAGTGTCACCATAAAAAATGTCAAAAATGACAAATTTCAAGATGGCAAATATCAAAGATGTCAAATGACAAATGTCACAATGCTAAATGTCAAAAATGAAAAGTGTCACTATGAAAAATATCAAAAATGACAAATTTCAAGATGGCAAATGTCAAAGATGTCAAATGACAAATGTCACAATGCTAAATGTCAAAAATGAAAAGTGTCACCATGAAAAATGTCAAAAATGACAAATTTCAAGATGGCAAATGTCAAAGATGTCAAATGACAAATGTCACAATGCTAAATGTCAAAAATGAAAAGTGTCACCATGAAAAATGTCAAAAATAACAAATTTCAAGATGGCAAATGTCAAAGATGTCAAATGACAAATCTCACAATGCTAAATGTCAAAAATGAAAAGTGTCACCATGAAAAATGTCAAAAATGACAAATTTCAAGATGGCAAATGTCAAAGATGTCAAACGACAAATGTCACAATGCTAAATGTCAAAAATGAAAAGTGTCACCATGAAAAATGTCAAAAATAACAAATTTCAAGAGGGCAAATGTCAAAGATGTCAAATGACAAATGTCACAATGCTAAATGTCAAAAATGAAAAGTGTCACCATGAAAAATGTCAAAAATGACAAATTTCAAGATGGCAAATATCAAAGATGTCAAATGACAAATGTCACAATGCTAAATGTCAAAAATGAAAAGTGTCACCATGAAAAATGTCAAAAATGACAAATTTCAAGATGGCAAATGTCAAAGATGTCTAATGACAAATGTCACAATGCTAAATGTCAAAAATGAAAAGTGTCACCATGAAAAATGTCAAAAATGACAAATTTCAAGATGGCAAATATCAAAGATGTCAAATGACAAATGTCACAATGCTAAATGTCAAAAATGACAAATTTTAAGATGGCGAATGTCAAAGATGTCAAATGACAAATGTCACAATGCTAAATGTCAAAAATGAAAAGTGTCAACATGAAAAATGTCAAAAATGACAAATTTCAAGATGGCAAATGTCAAAGATGTCAAATGACAAATTTCACAATGCTAAATGTCAAAAATGAAAAGTGTCACCATGAAAAATGTCAAAAATAACAAATTTCAAGATGGCAAATGTCAAAGATGTCAAATGACATATGTCACAATGCTAAATGTCAAAAATGAAAAGTGTCACCATGAAAAGTGTCAAAAATGACAAATTTTAAGATGGCAAATGTCAAAGATGTCAAATGACAAATGTCACAATGCTAAATGTCAAAAATGAAAAGTGTCACCATGAAAAATGTCAAAAATAACAAATTTCAAGATGGCAAATGTCAAAGATGTCAAATGACAAATGTCACAATGCTAAATGTCAAAAATGAAAAGTGTCACCATAAAAAATGTCAAAAATGACAAATTTCAAGATGGCAAATGTCAAAACTGACAAATGTCACAATGCTAAATGTCAAAAATGATAAGTGTCACTATAAAAAATGTCAAAAATGACAAATTTTAAGATGACAAATGTCCAAGATGTCAAATGACAAATGTCACAATGCTAAATGTCTAAAATGACAAATTTCAAGATGGCAAATGTCAAAGATGTCAAACGACAAATGTCACAATGCTAAATGTCAAAAATGAAAAGTGTCACCATGAAAAATGTCAAAAATGACAAATTTCAAGATAGCAAATGTCAAAACTGACAAATGTCACAATGCTAAATGTCAAAAATGACAAATTTCAAGATGGTAAATGTCAAAGATGTCAAATGACAAATGTCACAATGCTAAATGTCAAAAATGATAAGTGTCACCATGAAAAATGTCAAAAATGACAAATTTCAAGATGGCAAATATCAAAGATGTCAAATGACAAATGTCACAATGCTAAATGTCAAAAATGACAAATTTCAAGATGGCAAATGTCAAAGATGTCAAATGACAAATGTCACAATGCTAAATGTCAAAAATGAAAAGTGTCACCATGAAAAATGTCAAAAATGACAAATTTCAAGATGGCAAATATCAAAGATGTCAAATGACAAATGTCACAATGCTAAATGTCAAAAATGAAAAGTGTCACCATGAAAAATGTCAAAAATAACAAATTTCAAGATGGCAAATGTCAAAGATGTCAAATGACAAATGTCACAATGCTAAATGTCAAAAATGAAAAGTGTCACCATAAAAAATGTCAAAAATGACAAATTTCAAGATGGCAAATGTCAAAGATGTCAAATGACAAATGTCACAATGCTAAATGTCAAAAATGAAAAGTGTCACCATGAAAAATGTCAAAAATGACAAATTTCAAGATGGCAAATGTCAAAGATGTCTAATGACAAATGTCACAATGCTAAATGTCAAAAATGAAAAGTGTCACCATGAAAAATGTCAAAAATGACAAATTTCAAGATGGCTAATGTCAAAGATGTCAAATGACAAATGTCACAATGCTAAATGTCAAAAATGAAAAGTGTCACCATGAAAAATGTCAAAAATAACAAATTTCAAGATGGCAAATGTCAAAGATGTCAAATGACATATGTCACAATGCTAAATGTCAAAAATGAAAAGTGTCACCATGAAAAGTGTCAAAAATGACAAATTTTAAGATGTCAAATGTCAAAGATGTCAAATGACAAATGTCACAATGCTAAATGTCAAAAATGAAAAGTGTCACCATAAAAATGTCAAAAATAACAAATTTCAAGATGGCAAATGTCAAAGATGTCAAATGACAAATGTCACAATGCTAAATGTCAAAAATGAAAAGTGTCACCATAAAAAATGTCAAAAATGACAAATTTCAAGATGGCAAATGTCAAAACTGACAAATGTCACAATGCTAAATGTCAAAAATGATAAGTGTCACTATAAAAAATGTCAAAAATGACAAATTTCAAGATGACAAATGTCCAAGATGTCAAATGACAAATGTCACAATGCTAAATGTCTAAAATGACAAATTTCAAGATGGCAAATGTCAAAGATGTCAAATGACAAATGTCACAATGCTAAATGTCAAAAATGAAAAGTGTCACCATAAAAAATGTCAAAAATGACAAATTTCAATATAGCAAATGTCAAAACTGACAAATGTCACAATGCTAAATGTCAAAAATGACAAATTTCAAGATGGTAAATGTCAAAGATGTCAAATGACAAATGTCACAATACTAAATGTCAAAAATGAAAAGTGTCACCATGAAAAATGTCAAAAATGACAAATTTCAAGATGGCAAATATCAAAGATGTCAAATGACAAATGTCACAATGCTAAATGTCAAAAATGACAAATTTCAAGATGGCAAATGTCAAAGATGTCAAATGACAAATGTCACAATGCTAAATGTCAAAAATGAAAAGTGTCACCATGAAAAATGTCAAAAATGACAAATTTCAAGATGGCAAATGTCAAAGATGTCAAATGACAAATGTCACAATGCTAAATGTCAAAAATGAAAAGTGTCACCATGAAAAATGTCAAAAATAACAAATTTCAAGATGGCAAATGTCAAAGATGTCAAATGACAAATGTCACAATGCTAAATGTCAAAAATGAAAAGTGTCACTATGAAAAATGTCAAAAATGACAAATTTCAAGATGGCAAATGTCAAAGATGTCAAACGACAAATGTCACAATGCTAAATGTCAAAAATAAAAAGTGTCACCACGAAAAATGTCAAAAATAACAAATTTCAAGAAGGCAAATGTTAAAGATGTCAAATGACAAATGTCACAATGCTAAATGTCAAAAATGAAAAGTGTCACCATAAAAAATGTCAAAAATGACAAATTTCAAGATGGCAAATATCAAAGATGTCAAATGACAAATGTCACAATGCTAAATGTCAAAAATGAAAAGTGTCACTATGAAAAATATCAAAAATGACAAATTTCAAGATGGCAAATGTCAAAGATGTCAAATGACAAATGTCACAATGCTACATGTCAAAAATGAAAAGTGTCACCATGAAAAATGTCAAAAATGACAAATTTCAAGATGGCAAATGTCAAAGATGTCAAATGACAAATGTCACAATGCTAAATGTCAAAAATGAAAAGTGTCACCATGAAAAATGTCAAAAATAACAAATTTCAAGATGGCAAATGTCAAAGATGTCAAATGACAAATCTCACAATGCTAAATGTCAAAAATGAAAAGTGTCACCATGAAAAATGTCAAAAATGACAAATTTCAAGATGGCAAATGTCAAAGATGTCAAACGACAAATGTCACAATGCTAAATGTCAAAAATGAAAAGTGTCACCATGAAAAATGTCAAAAATAACAAATTTCAAGAGGGCAAATGTCAAAGATGTCAAATGACAAATGTCACAATGCTAAATGTCAAAAATGAAAAGTGTCACCATGAAAAATGTCAAAAATGACAAATTTCAAGATGGCAAATATCAAAGATGTCAGATGACAAATGTCACAATGCTAAATGTCAAAAATGAAAAGTGTCACCATGAAAAATGTCAAAAATGACAAATTTCAAGATGGCAAATGTCAAAGATGTCTAATGACAAATGTCACAATGCTAAATGTCAAAAATGAAAAGTGTCACCATGAAAAATGTCAAAAATGACAAATTTCAAGATGGCAAATGTCAAAGATGTCTAATGACAAATGTCACAATGCTAAATGTCAAAAATGAAAAGTGTCACCATGAAAAATGTCAAAAATGACAAATTTCAAGATGGCAAATATCAAAGATGTCAAATGACAAATGTCACAATGCTAAATGTCAAAAATGACAAATTTCAAGATGGCAAATGTCAAAGATGTCAAATGACAAATGTCAAAAATGTAAAGTGTCAACATGAAAAATGTCAAAAATGACAAATTTCAAGATGGCAAATGTCAAAGATGTCAAATGACAAATGTCACAATGCTAAATGTCAAAAATGAAAAGTGTCACCATGAAAAATGTCAAAATTAACAAATTTCAAGATGGCAAATGTCAAAGATGTCAAATGACATATGTCACAATGCTAAATGTCAAAAATGAAAAGTGTCACCATAAAAAGTGTCAAAAATGACAAATTTTAAGATGTCAAATGTCAAAGATGTCAAATGACAAATGTCACAATGCTAAATGTCAAAAATGAAAAGTGTCACCATAAAAATGTCAAAAATAACAAATTTCAAGATGGCAAATGTCAAAGATGTCAAATGACAAATGTCACAATGCTAAATGTCAAAAATGAAAAGTGTCACCATAAAAAATGTCAAAAATGACATATTTCAAGATGGCAAATGTCAAAACTGACAAATGTCACAATGCTAAATGTCAAAAATGATAAGTGTCACTATAAAAAATGTCAAAAATGACAAATTTCAAGATGACAAATGTCCAAGATGTCAAATGACAAATGTCACAATGCTAAATGTCTAAAATGACAAATTTCAAGATGGCAAATGTCAAAGATGTCAAATGACAAATGTCACAATGCTAAATGTCAAAAATGAAAAGTGTCACCATAAAAAATGTCAAAAATGACAAATTTCAATATAGCAAATGTCAAAACTGACAAATGTCACAATGCTAAATGTCAAAAATGACAAATTTCAAGATGGTAAATGTCAAAGATGTCAAATGACAAATGTCACAATGCTAAATGTCAAAAATGAAAAGTGTCACCATGAAAAATGTCAAAAATGACAAATTTCAAGATGGCAAATATCAAAGATGTCAAATGACAAATGTCACAATGCTAAATGTCAAAAATGACAAATTTCAAGATGGCAAATGTCAAAGATGTCAAATGACAAATGTCACAATGCTAAATGTCAAAAATGAAAAGTGTCACCATGAAAAATGTCAAAAATGACAAATTTCAAGATGGCAAATGTCAAAGATGTCAAATGACAAATGTCACAATGCTAAATGTCAAAAATGAAAAGTGTCACCATGAAAAATGTCAAAAATAACAAATTTCAAGATGGCAAATGTCAAAGATGTCAAATGACAAATGTCACAATGCTAAATGTCAAAAATGAAAAGTGTCACTATGAAAAATGTCAAAAATGACAAATTTCAAGATGGCAAATGTCAAAGATGTCAAACGACAAATGTCACAATGCTAAATGTCAAAAATAAAAAGTGTCACCACGAAAAATGTCAAAAATAACAAATTTCAAGAAGGCAAATGTTAAAGATGTCAAATGACAAATGTCACAATGCTAAATGTCAAAAATGAAAAGTGTCACCATAAAAAATGTCAAAAATGACAAATTTCAAGATGGCAAATATCAAAGATGTCAAATGACAAATGTCACAATGCTAAATGTCAAAAATGAAAAGTGTCACTATGAAAAATATCAAAAATGACAAATTTCAAGATGGCAAATGTCAAAGATGTCAAATGACAAATGTCACAATGCTAAATGTCAAAAATGAAAAGTGTCACCATGAAAAATGTCAAAAATGACAAATTTCAAGATGGCAAATGTCAAAGATGTCAAATGACAAATGTCACAATGCTAAATGTCAAAAATGAAAAGTGTCACCATGAAAAATGTCAAAAATAACAAATTTCAAGATGGCAAATGTCAAAGATGTCAAATGACAAATCTCACAATGCTAAATGTCAAAAATGAAAAGTGTCACCATGAAAAATGTCAAAAATGACAAATTTCAAGATGGCAAATGTCAAAGATGTCAAACGACAAATGTCACAATGCTAAATGTCAAAAATGAAAAGTGTCACCATGAAAAATGTCAAAAATAACAAATTTCAAGAGGGCAAATGTCAAAGATGTCAAATGACAAATGTCACAATGCTAAATGTCAAAAATGAAAAGTGTCACCATGAAAAATGTCAAAAATGACAAATTTCAAGATGGCAAATATCAAAGATGTCAGATGACAAATGTCACAATGCTAAATGTCAAAAATGAAAAGTGTCACCATGAAAAATGTCAAAAATGACAAATTTCAAGATGGCAAATGTCAAAGATGTCTAATGACAAATGTCACAATGCTAAATGTCAAAAATGAAAAGTGTCACCATGAAAAATGTCAAAAATGACAAATTTCAAGATGGCAAATATCAAAGATGTCAAATGACAAATGTCACAATGCTAAATGTCAAAAATGACAAATTTCAAGATGGCAAATGTCAAAGATGTCAAATGACAAATGTCACAATGCTAAATGTCAAAAATGAAAAGTGTCAACATGAAAAATGTCAAAAATGACAAATTTCAAGATGGCAAATGTCAAAGATGTCAAATGACAAATGTCACAATGCTAAATGTCAAAAATGAAAAGTGTCACCATGAAAAATGTCAAAAATAACAAATTTCAAGATGGCAAATGTCAAAGATGTCAAATGACATATGTCACAATGCTAAATGTCAAAAATGAAAAGTGTCACCATGAAAAGTGTCAAAAATGACAAATTTTAAGATGGCAAATGTCAAAGATGTCAAATGACAAATGTCACAATGGTAAATGTCAAAAATAAAAAGTGTCACCATGAAAAATGTCAAAAATAACAAATTTTAAGATGGCAAATGTCAAAGATGTCAAATGACAAATGTCACAATGCTAAATGTCAAAAATGAAAAGTGTCACCATAAAAAATGTCAAAAATGACAAATTTCAAGATGGCAAATGTCAAAACTGACAAATGTCACAATGCTAAATGTCAAAAATGATAAGTGTCACTATAAAAAATGTCAAAAATGACAAATTTCAAGATGACAAATGTCCAAGATGTCAAATGACAAATGTCACAATGCTAAATGTCTAAAATGACAAATTTCAAGATGGCAAATGTCAAAGATGTCAAATGACAAATGTCACAATGCTAAATGTCAAAAATGAAAAGTGTCACCATGAAAAATGTCAAAAATGACAAATTTCAAGATAGCAAATGTCAAAGATGTCAAATGACAAATGTCACAATGCTAAATGTCAAAAATGAAAAGTGTCACCATGAAAAATGTCAAAAATAACAAATTTCAAGATGGCAAATGTCAAAGATGTCAAATGACAAATGTCACAATGCTAAATGTCAAAAATGAAAAGTGTCACCATGAAAAATGTCAAAAATGACAAATTTCAAGATGGCAAATGTCAAAGATGTCAACTGACAAATGTCACAATGCTAAATGTCAAAAATGAAAAGTGTCACCATGAAAAATGTCAAAAATGACAAATTTCAAGATGGCAAATGTCAAAACTGACAAATGTCACAATGCTAAATGTCAAAAATGATAAGTGTCACCATGAAAAATGTCAAAAATGACAAATTTCAAGATGGCAAATGTCAAAGATGTCAAATGACAAATGTCACAATGCTAAATGTCAAAAATGACAAATTTCAAGATGGCAAATGTCTAAGATGTCAAATGACAAATGTCACAATGCTAAATGTCAAAAATGAAAAGTGTCACCATGAAAAATGTCAAAAATGACAAATTTCAAGATGGCAAATGTCCAAGATGTCAAATGACAAATGTCACAATGCTAAATTTTAAAACTGAAAAGTGTCACCATGAAAAATGTCAAAAATGACAAATTTCAAGATGGCGAATGTCAAAGATGTCAAATGACAAATGTCACAATGCTAAATGTCAAAAATAAAAAGTGTCAAAAATGACAAATTTCAAGATGGCAAATGTCTAAGATATCAAATGACAAATGTCACAATGCTAAATGTCAAAAATGAAAAGTGTCACCGTGAAAAATGTCAAAAATGACAAATTTCAAGATGGCAAATCTCAAAGATGTCAAATGACAAATGTCACAATGCTAAATGTCAAAAATAAAAAGTGTCACCATAAAAAATGTCAAAAATGACAAATTTCAAGATGGCAAGAGTCAAAGATGTCAACTGACAAATGTCACAATGCTAAATGTCAAAAATGAAAAGTGTCCCCATGAAAAATGTCAATAATCACAAATTTTAAGATGGCAAATGTCAAAGATGTCAAATGACAAATGTCACAATGCTAAATGTCAAAAATGAAAAGTGTCACCATGAAAAATGTCAAAAATGACAAATTTCAAGATGGCAAATGTCAAAAATGTCAAATGACAAATGTCACAATGCTAAATTTTAAAAATGAAAAGTGTCACCATGAAAAATGTCAAAAATGACAAATTTCAAGATGGCAAATGTCACAACTGACAAATGTCACAATGCTAAATGTCAAAAATGAAAAGTGTCACCATGAAAAATGTCAAAAATAACAAATTTCAAGATGGCAAATGTCAAAGATGTCAAATGACAAATGTCACAATGCTAAATGTCAAAAATGACAAATTTTAAGATGGCAAATGTCAAAGATGTCAAATGACAAATGTATCAATGCTAAATGTCAAAAATGAAAAGTGTCACCATGAAAAATGTCAAAAATGACAAATTTCAAGATGGCAAATGTCCAAGATGTCAAATGACAAATGTCACAATGCTAAATGTCAAAAATGAAAAGTGTCAAAAATGACAAATTTCAAGATGGCAAATGTCTAAGATGTCAAATGACAAATGTCACAATGCTAAATGTCAAAAATGAAAAGTGTCATCATAAAAAATGTCAAAAATGACAAATTTCAAGATGGCAAATGTCACAACTGACAAATGTCACAATGCTAAATGTCAAAAATGAAAAGTGTCACCATGAAAAATGTCAAAAATAACAAATTTCAAGATGGAAAATGTCAAAAATAACAAATTTCAAGATGGAAAATGTCAAAAATGTCAAATGACAAATGTCACAATGCTAAATGTCAAAAATGACAAATTTTAAGATGGCAAATGTCAAAGATGTCAAATGACAAATGTCACAATGCTAAATGTCAAAAATGACAAATTTCAAGATGGCAAATGTCTAAGATGTCAAATGACAAATGTATCAATGCTAAAAGTGTCACCATGAAAAATGTCAAAAATGTCAAATTTCAAGATGGCAAATGTCCAAGATGTCAAATGACAAATGTCACAATGCTAAATGTCAAAAATGAAAAGTGTCACCATGAAAAATGTCAAAAATGACAAATTTCAAGATGGCAAATGTCAAAGATGTCAAATGACAAATGTCACAATGCTAAATGTCAAAACTGAAAATTGTCAAAAATGACAAATTTCAAGATGGCAAATGTCTAAGATGTCAAATGCCAAATGTCACAATGCTAACTGTCAAAAATGAAAAGTGTCACCGTGAAAAATGTCAAAAATGACAAATTTCAAGATGGCAAATGTCAAAGATGTCAAATGACAAATGTCACAATGCTAAATGTCAAAAATGAAAAGTGTCACCATGAAAAATGTCAAAAATGACAAATTTCAAGATGGCAAATGTCAAAGATGTCAAATGACAAATGTCACAATGCTAAATGTCAAAAATGAAAAGTGTCTCCATGAAAAATGTCAATAATCACAAATTTCAAGATGGGAAATGTCAAAGATGTCAAATGACAAATGTCACAATGCTAAATGTCAAAAATGAAAAGTGTCACCATGAAAAATGTCAAAAATGACAAATTTCAAGATGGCAAATGTCAAAGATGTCAAATGACAAATGTCACAATGCTAAATGTCAAAAATGAAAAGTGTCACCATGAAAAATGTCAAAAATAACAAATTTCAAGATGGCAAATGTCAAAGATGTCAAATGACAAATGTCACAATGCTAAATGTCAAAAATGAAAAGTGTCACCATGAAAAATGTCAAAAATGACAAATTTCAAGATGGCAAATGTCAAAACTGACAAATGTCACAATGCTAAATGTCAAAAATGATAAGTGTCACCATGAAAAATGTCAAAAATGACAAATTTCAAGATAGCAAATGTCCAAGATGTCAAATGACAAATGTCACAATGCTAAATGTCAAAAATGACAAATTTCAAGATGGCAAATGTCAAAGATGTCAAATGACAAATGTCACTATGCTAAATGTCAAAAATGAAAAGTGTCACCATGAAAAATGTCAAAAATGACAAATTTTAAGATGGCAAATGTCAAAGATGTCAAATGACAAATGTCACAATGCTAAATGTCAAAAATGAAAAGTGTCACCATGAAAAATGTCAAAAATAACAAATTTCAAGATGGCAAATGTCAAAGATGTCAAATGACAAATGTCACAATGCTAAATGTCAAAAATGAAAAGTGTCACCATGAAAAATGTCAGAAATGACAAATTTCAAGATGGCAAATATCGAAGATGTCAAATGACAAATGTCACAATGCTAAATGTCAAAAATGAAAAGTGTCAGCATGAAAAATGTCAAAAATGACAAATTTCAAGATGGCAAATGTCAAAGATGTCAAATGACAAATGTCACAATGCTAAATGTCAAAAATGAAAAGTGTTACCATGAAAAATGTCAAAAATAACAAATTTCAAGATGGAAAATGTCAAAGATGTCAAATGACAAATGTCACAATGCTAAATGTCAAAAATGACAAATTTTAAGATGGCAAATGTCAAAGATGTTAAATGACAAATGTCACAATGTTAAATGTCAAAAATGACAAATTTCAAGATGGCAAATGTCTAAGATGTCAAATGACAAATGTATCAATGCTAAATGTCAAAAATGAAAAGTGTCACCATGAAAAATGTCAAAAATGTCCAATTTCAAGATGGCAAATGTCCAAGATGTCAAATGACAAATGTCACAATGCTAAATGTCAAAAATGAAAAGTGTCACCATGAAAAATGTCAAAAATGACAAATTTCAAGATGGCAAATGTCAAAGATGTCAAATGACAAATGTCACAATGCTAAATGTCAAAACTGAAAATTGTCAAAAATGACAAATTTCAAGATGGCAAATGTCTAAGATGTCAAATGACAAATGTCACAATGCTAACTGTCAAAAATGAAAAGTGTCACCGTGAAAAATGTCAAAAATGACAAATTTCAAGATGGCAAATGTCAAAGATGTCAAATGACAAATGTCACAATGGTAAATGTCAAAAATGAAAAGTGTCACCATGAAAAATGTCAAAAATGACAAATTTCAAGATGGCAAATGTCAAAGATGTTAAATGGCAAATGTCACAATGCTAAATGTCAAAAATGAAAAGTGTCACCATGAAAAATGTCAGAAATGACAAATTTCAAGATGGCAAATATCGAAGATTTCAAATGACAAATGTCACACTGCTAAATGTCAAAAATGAAAAGTGTCACCATGAAAAATGTCAAAAATGACAAATTTCAAGATGGCAAATGTCAAAGATGTCAAACGACAAATGTCACAATGCTAAATGTCAAAAATGAAAAGTGTCACCATGAAAAATGTCAGAAATGACAAATTTCAAGATGGCAAATATCGAAGATGTCAAATGACAAATGTCACAATGCTAAATGTCAAAAATGAAAAGTGTCAGCATGAAAAATGTCAAAAATGACAAATTTCAAGATGGCAAATGTCAAAGATGTCAAATGACAAATGTCACAATGCTAAATGTCAAAAATGAAAAGTGTTACCATGAAAAATGTCAAAAATAACAAATTTCAAGATGGAAAATGTCAAAGATGTCAAATGACAAATGTCACAATGCTAAATGTCAAAAATGACAAATTTTAAGATGGCAAATGTCAAAGATGTTAAATGACAAATGTCACAATGTTAAATGTCAAAAATGACAAATTTCAAGATGGCAAATGTCTAAGATGTCAAATGACAAATGTATCAATGCTAAATGTCAAAAATGAAAAGTGTCACCATGAAAAATGTCAAAAATGTCCAATTTCAAGATGGCAAATGTCCAAGATGTCAAATGACAAATGTCACAATGCTAAATGTCAAAAATGAAAAGTGTCACCATGAAAAATGTCAAAAATGACAAATTTCAAGATGGCAAATGTCAAAGATGTCAAATGACAAATGTCACAATGCTAAATGTCAAAACTGAAAATTGTCAAAAATGACAAATTTCAAGATGGCAAATGTCTAAGATGTCAAATGACAAATGTCACAATGCTAAATGTCAAAAATGAAAAATGTCAAAAATAACAAATTTCAGGATGGCAAATGTCAAAGATATCAAATGACAAATGTCACAATGCTAAATGTCAAAAATGAAAAGTGTCACCATGAAAAATGTCAAAATGACAAATTTCAAGATGGCAAATATCGAAGATTTCAAATGACAAATGTCACACTGCTAAATGTCAAAAATGAAAAGTGTCACCATGAAAAATGTCAAAAATGACAAATTTCAAGATGGCAAATGTCAAAGATGTCAAATGACAAATGTCACAATGCTAAATGTCAAAAATGAAAAGTGTCACCATGAAAAATGTCAAAAATGACAAATTTCAAGATGGCAAATGTCAAAGATGTCTAATGACAAATGTCACAATGCTAAATGTCAAAAATGAAAAGTGTCACCATGAAAAATGTCAAAAATGACAAATTTCAAGATGGCTAATGTCAAAGATGTCAAATGACAAATGTCACAATGCTAAATGTCAAAAATGAAAAGTGTCACCATGAAAAATGTCAAAAATAACAAATTTCAAGATGGCAAATGTCAAAGATGTCAAATGACATATGTCACAATGCTAAATGTCAAAAATGAAAAGTGTCACCATGAAAAGTGTCAAAAATGACAAATTTTAAGATGTCAAATGTCAAAGATGTCAAATGACAAATGTCACAATGCTAAATGTCAAAAATGAAAAGTGTCACCATAAAAATGTCAAAAATAACAAATTTCAAGATGGCAAATGTCAAAGATGTCAAATGACAAATGTCACAATGCTAAATGTCAAAAATGAAAAGTGTCACCATAAAAAATGTCAAAAATGACAAATTTCAAGATGGCAAATGTCAAAACTGACAAATGTCACAATGCTAAATGTCAAAAATGATAAGTGTCACTATAAAAAATGTCAAAAATGACAAATTTCAAGATGACAAATGTCCAAGATGTCAAATGACAAATGTCACAATGCTAAATGTCTAAAATGACAAATTTCAAGATGGCAAATGTCAAAGATGTCAAATGACAAATGTCACAATGCTAAATGTCAAAAATGAAAAGTGTCACCATAAAAAATGTCAAAAATGACAAATTTCAATATAGCAAATGTCAAAACTGACAAATGTCACAATGCTAAATGTCAAAAATGACAAATTTCAAGATGGTAAATGTCAAAGATGTCAAATGACAAATGTCACAATACTAAATGTCAAAAATGAAAAGTGTCACCATGAAAAATGTCAAAAATGACAAATTTCAAGATGGCAAATATCAAAGATGTCAAATGACAAATGTCACAATGCTAAATGTCAAAAATGAAAAGTGTCACCATGAAAAATGTCAAAAATGACAAATTTCAAGATGGCAAATATCAAAGATGTCAAATGACAAATGTCACAATGCTAAATGTCAAAAATGAAAAGTGTCACCATGAAAAATGTCAAAAATAACAAATTTCAAGATGGCAAATGTCAAAGATGTCAAATGACAAATGTCACAATGCTAAATGTCAAAAATGAAAAGTGTCACCATAAAAAATGTCAAAAATGACAAATTTCAAGATGGCAAATGTCAAAGATGTCAAATGACAAATGTCACAATGCTAAATGTCAAAAATGAAAAGTGTCACCATGAAAAATGTCAAAAATGACAAATTTCAAGATGGCAAATGTCAAAGATGTCTAATGACAAATGTCACAATGCTAAATGTCAAAAATGAAAAGTGTCACCATGAAAAATGTCAAAAATGACAAATTTTAAGATGGCTAATGTCAAAGATGTCAAATGACAAATGTCACAATGCTAAATGTCAAAAATGAAAAGTGTCACCATGAAAAATGTCAAAAATAACAAATTTCAAGATGGCAAATGTCAAAGATGTCAAATGACATATGTCACAATGCTAAATGTCAAAAATGAAAAGTGTCACCATGAAAAGTGTCAAAAATGACAAATTTTAAGATGTCAAATGTCAAAGATGTCAAATGACAAATGTCACAATGCTAAATGTCAAAAATGAAAAGTGTCACCATAAAAATGTCAAAAATAACAAATTTCAAGATGGCAAATGTCAAAGATGTCAAATGACAAATGTCACAATGCTAAATGTCAAAAATGAAAAGTGTCACCATAAAAAATGTCAAAAATGACAAATTTCAAGATGGCAAATGTCAAAACTGACAAATGTCACAATGCTAAATGTCAAAAATGATAAGTGTCACTATAAAAAATGTCAAAAATGACAAATTTCAAGATGACAAATGTCCAAGATGTCAAATGACAAATGTCACAATGCTAAATGTCTAAAATGACAAATTTCAAGATGGCAAATGTCAAAGATGTCAAATGACAAATGTCACAATGCTAAATGTCAAAAATGAAAAGTGTCACCATAAAAAATGTCAAAAATGACAAATTTCAATATAGCAAATGTCAAAACTGACAAATGTCACAATGCTAAATGTCAAAAATGACAAATTTCAAGATGGTAAATGTCAAAGATGTCAAATGACAAATGTCACAATACTAAATGTCAAAAATGAAAAGTGTCACCATGAAAAATGTCAAAAATGACAAATTTCAAGATGGCAAATATCAAAGATGTCAAATGACAAATGTCACAATGCTAAATGTCAAAAATGACAAATTTCAAGATGGCAAATGTCAAAGATGTCAAATGACAAATGTCACAATGCTAAATGTCAAAAATGAAAAGTGTCACCATGAAAAATGTCAAAAATGACAAATTTCAAGATGGCAAATGTCAAAGATGTCAAATGACAAATGTCACAATGCTAAATGTCAAAAATGAAAAGTGTCACCATGAAAAATGTCAAAAATAACAAATTTCAAGATGGCAAATGTCAAAGATGTCAAATGACAAATGTCACAATGCTAAATGTCAAAAATGAAAAGTGTCACTATGAAAAATGTCAAAAATGACAAATTTCAAGATGGCAAATGTCAAAGATGTCAAACGACAAATGTCACAATGCTAAATGTCAAAAATAAAAAGTGTCACCACGAAAAATGTCAAAAATAACAAATTTCAAGAAGGCAAATGTTAAAGATGTCAAATGACAAATGTCACAATGCTAAATGTCAAAAATGAAAAGTGTCACCATAAAAAATGTCAAAAATGACAAATTTCAAGATGGCAAATATCAAAGATGTCAAATGACAAATGTCACAATGCTAAATGTCAAAAATGAAAAGTGTCACTATGAAAAATATCAAAAATGACAAATTTCAAGATGGCAAATGTCAAAGATGTCAAATGACAAATGTCACAATGCTACATGTCAAAAATGAAAAGTGTCACCATGAAAAATGTCAAAAATGACAAATTTCAAGATGGCAAATGTCAAAGATGTCAAATGACAAATGTCACAATGCTAAATGTCAAAAATGAAAAGTGTCACCATGAAAAATGTCAAAAATAACAAATTTCAAGATGGCAAATGTCAAAGATGTCAAATGACAAATCTCACAATGCTAAATGTCAAAAATGAAAAGTGTCACCATGAAAAATGTCAAAAATGACAAATTTCAAGATGGCAAATGTCAAAGATGTCAAACGACAAATGTCACAATGCTAAATGTCAAAAATGAAAAGTGTCACCATGAAAAATGTCAAAAATAACAAATTTCAAGAGGGCAAATGTCAAAGATGTCAAATGACAAATGTCACAATGCTAAATGTCAAAAATGAAAAGTGTCACCATGAAAAATGTCAAAAATGACAAATTTCAAGATGGCAAATATCAAAGATGTCAGATGACAAATGTCACAATGCTAAATGTCAAAAATGAAAAGTGTCACCATGAAAAATGTCAAAAATGACAAATTTCAAGATGGCAAATGTCAAAGATGTCTAATGACAAATGTCACAATGCTAAATGTCAAAAATGAAAAGTGTCACCATGAAAAATGTCAAAAATGACAAATTTCAAGATGGCAAATGTCAAAGATGTCTAATGACAAATGTCACAATGCTAAATGTCAAAAATGAAAAGTGTCACCATGAAAAATGTCAAAAATGACAAATTTCAAGATGGCAAATATCAAAGATGTCAAATGACAAATGTCACAATGCTAAATGTCAAAAATGACAAATTTCAAGATGGCAAATGTCAAAGATGTCAAATGACAAATGTCAAAAATGTAAAGTGTCAACATGAAAAAAGTCAAAAATGACAAATTTCAAGATGGCAAATGTCAAAGATGTCAAATGACAAATGTCACAATGCTAAATGTCAAAAATGAAAAGTGTCACCATGAAAAATGTCAAAATTAACAAATTTCAAGATGGCAAATGTCAAAGATGTCAAATGACATATGTCACAATGCTAAATGTCAAAAATGAAAAGTGTCACCATAAAAAGTGTCAAAAATGACAAATTTTAAGATGTCAAATGTCAAAGATGTCAAATGACAAATGTCACAATGCTAAATGTCAAAAATGAAAAGTGTCACCATAAAAATGTCAAAAATAACAAATTTCAAGATGGCAAATGTCAAAGATGTCAAATGACAAATGTCACAATGCTAAATGTCAAAAATGAAAAGTGTCACCATAAAAAATGTCAAAAATGACAAATTTCAAGATGGCAAATGTCAAAACTGACAAATGTCACAATGCTAAATGTCAAAAATGATAAGTGTCACTATAAAAAATGTCAAAAATGACAAATTTCAAGATGACAAATGTCCAAGATGTCAAATGACAAATGTCACAATGCTAAATGTCTAAAATGACAAATTTCAAGATGGCAAATGTCAAAGATGTCAAATGACAAATGTCACAATGCTAAATGTCAAAAATGAAAAGTGTCACCATAAAAAATGTCAAAAATGACAAATTTCAATATAGCAAATGTCAAAACTGACAAATGTCACAATGCTAAATGTCAAAAATGACAAATTTCAAGATGGTAAATGTCAAAGATGTCAAATGACAAATGTCACAATGCTAAATGTCAAAAATGAAAAGTGTCACCATGAAAAATGTCAAAAATGACAAATTTCAAGATGGCAAATATCAAAGATGTCAAATGACAAATGTCACAATGCTAAATGTCAAAAATGACAAATTTCAAGATGGCAAATGTCAAAGATGTCAAATGACAAATGTCACAATGCTAAATGTCAAAAATGAAAAGTGTCACCATGAAAAATGTCAAAAATGACAAATTTCAAGATGGCAAATGTCAAAGATGTCAAATGACAAATGTCACAATGCTAAATGTCAAAAATGAAAAGTGTCACCATGAAAAATGTCAAAAATAACAAATTTCAAGATGGCAAATGTCAAAGATGTCAAATGACAAATGTCACAATGCTAAATGTCAAAAATGAAAAGTGTCACTATGAAAAATGTCAAAAATGACAAATTTCAAGATGGCAAATGTCAAAGATGTCAAACGACAAATGTCACAATGCTAAATGTCAAAAATAAAAAGTGTCACCACGAAAAATGTCAAAAATAACAAATTTCAAGAAGGCAAATGTTAAAGATGTCAAATGACAAATGTCACAATGCTAAATGTCAAAAATGAAAAGTGTCACCATAAAAAATGTCAAAAATGACAAATTTCAAGATGGCAAATATCAAAGATGTCAAATGACAAATGTCACAATGCTAAATGTCAAAAATGAAAAGTGTCACTATGAAAAATATCAAAAATGACAAATTTCAAGATGGCAAATGTCAAAGATGTCAAATGACAAATGTCACAATGCTAAATGTCAAAAATGAAAAGTGTCACCATGAAAAATGTCAAAAATGACAAATTTCAAGATGGCAAATGTCAAAGATGTCAAATGACAAATGTCACAATGCTAAATGTCAAAAATGAAAAGTGTCACCATGAAAAATGTCAAAAATAACAAATTTCAAGATGGCAAATGTCAAAGATGTCAAATGACAAATCTCACAATGCTAAATGTCAAAAATGAAAAGTGTCACCATGAAAAATGTCAAAAATGACAAATTTCAAGATGGCAAATGTCAAAGATGTCAAACGACAAATGTCACAATGCTAAATGTCAAAAATGAAAAGTGTCACCATAAAAAATGTCAAAAATAACAAATTTCAAGAGGGCAAATGTCAAAGATGTCAAATGACAAATGTCACAATGCTAAATGTCAAAAATGAAAAGTGTCACCATGAAAAATGTCAAAAATGACAAATTTCAAGATGGCAAATATCAAAGATGTCAGATGACAAATGTCACAATGCTAAATGTCAAAAATGAAAAGTGTCACCATGAAAAATGTCAAAAATGACAAATTTCAAGATGGCAAATGTCAAAGATGTCTAATGACAAATGTCACAATGCTAAATGTCAAAAATGAAAAGTGTCACCATGAAAAATGTCAAAAATGACAAATTTCAAGATGGCAAATATCAAAGATGTCAAATGACAAATGTCACAATGCTAAATGTCAAAAATGACAAATTTCAAGATGGCAAATGTCAAAGATGTCAAATGACAAATGTCACAATGCTAAATGTCAAAAATGAAAAGTGTCAACATGAAAAATGTCAAAAATGACAAATTTCAAGATGGCAAATGTCAAAGATGTCAAATGACAAATGTCACAATGCTAAATGTCAAAAATGAAAAGTGTCACCATGAAAAATGTCAAAAATAACAAATTTCAAGATGGCAAATGTCAAAGATGTCAAATGACATATGTCACAATGCTAAATGTCAAAAATGAAAAGTGTCACCATGAAAAGTGTCAAAAATGACAAATTTTAAGATGGCAAATGTCAAAGATGTCAAATGACAAATGTCACAATGGTAAATGTCAAAAATGAAAAGTGTCACCATGAAAAATGTCAAAAATAACAAATTTCAAGATGGCAAATGTCAAAGATGTCAAATGACAAATGTCACAATGCTAAATGTCAAAAATGAAAAGTGTCACCATAAAAAATGTCAAAAATGACAAATTTCAAGATGGCAAATGTCAAAACTGACAAATGTCACAATGCTAAATGTCAAAAATGATAAGTGTCACTATAAAAAATGTCAAAAATGACAAATTTCAAGATGACAAATGTCCAAGATGTCAAATGACAAATGTCACAATGCTAAATGTCTAAAATGACAAATTTCAAGATGGCAAATGTCAAAGATGTCAAATGACAAATGTCACAATGCTAAATGTCAAAAATGAAAAGTGTCACCATGAAAAATGTCAAAAATGACAAATTTCAAGATAGCAAATGTCAAAGATGTCAAATGACAAATGTCACAATGCTAAATGTCAAAAATGAAAAGTGTCACCATGAAAAATGTCAAAAATAACAAATTTCAAGATGGCAAATGTCAAAGATGTCAAATGACAAATGTCACAATGCTAAATGTCAAAAATGAAAAGTGTCACCATGAAAAATGTCAAAAATGACAAATTTCAAGATGGCAAATGTCAAAGATGTCAACTGACAAATGTCACAATGCTAAATGTCAAAAATGAAAAGTGTCACCATGAAAAATGTCAAAAATGACAAATTTCAAGATGGCAAATGTCAAAACTGACAAATGTCACAATGCTAAATGTCAAAAATGATAAGTGTCACCATGAAAAATGTCAAAAATGACAAATTTCAAGATGGCAAATGTCAAAGATGTCAAATGACAAATGTCACAATGCTAAATGTCAAAAATGACAAATTTCAAGATGGCAAATGTCTAAGATGTCAAATGACAAATGTCACAATGCTAAATGTCAAAAATGAAAAGTGTCACCATGAAAAATGTCAAAAATGACAAATTTCAAGATGGCAAATGTCCAAGATGTCAAATGACAAATGTCACAATGCTAAATTTTAAAACTGAAAAGTGTCACCATGAAAAATGTCAAAAATGACAAATTTCAAGATGGCGAATGTCAAAGATGTCAAATGACAAATGTCACAATGCTAAATGTCAAAAATAAAAAGTGTCAAAAATGACAAATTTCAAGATGGCAAATGTCTAAGATATCAAATGACAAATGTCACAATGCTAAATGTCAAAAATGAAAAGTGTCACCGTGAAAAATGTCAAAAATGACAAATTTCAAGATGGCAAATCTCAAAGATGTCAAATGACAAATGTCACAATGCTAAATGTCAAAAATAAAAAGTGTCACCATAAAAAATGTCAAAAATGACAAATTTCAAGATGGCAAGAGTCAAAGATGTCAACTGACAAATGTCACAATGCTAAATGTCAAAAATGAAAAGTGTCCCCATGAAAAATGTCAATAATCACAAATTTTAAGATGGCAAATGTCAAAGATGTCAAATGACAAATGTCACAATGCTAAATGTCAAAAATGAAAAGTGTCACCATGAAAAATGTCAAAAATGACAAATTTCAAGATGGCAAATGTCAAAAATGTCAAATGACAAATGTCACAATGCTAAATTTTAAAAATGAAAAGTGTCACCATGAAAAATGTCAAAAATGACAAATTTCAAGATGGCAAATGTCACAACTGACAAATGTCACAATGCTAAATGTCAAAAATGAAAAGTGTCACCATGAAAAATGTCAAAAATAACAAATTTCAAGATGGCAAATGTCAAAGATGTCAAATGACAAATGTCACAATGCTAAATGTCAAAAATGACAAATTTTAAGATGGCAAATGTCAAAGATGTCAAATGACAAATGTATCAATGCTAAATGTCAAAAATGAAAAGTGTCACCATGAAAAATGTCAAAAATGACAAATTTCAAGATGGCAAATGTCCAAGATGTCAAATGACAAATGTCACAATGCTAAATGTCAAAAATGAAAAGTGTCAAAAATGACAAATTTCAAGATGGCAAATGTCTAAGATGTCAAATGACAAATGTCACAATGCTAAATGTCAAAAATGAAAAGTGTCATCATAAAAAATGTCAAAAATGACAAATTTCAAGATGGCAAATGTCACAACTGACAAATGTCACAATGCTAAATGTCAAAAATGAAAAGTGTCACCATGAAAAATGTCAAAAATAACAAATTTCAAGATGGAAAATGTCAAAAATAACAAATTTCAAGATGGAAAATGTCAAAAATGTCAAATGACAAATGTCACAATGCTAAATGTCAAAAATGACAAATTTTAAGATGGCAAATGTCAAAGATGTCAAATGACAAATGTCACAATGCTAAATGTCAAAAATGACAAATTTCAAGATGGCAAATGTCTAAGATGTCAAATGACAAATGTATCAATGCTAAAAGTGTCACCATGAAAAATGTCAAAAATGTCAAATTTCAAGATGGCAAATGTCCAAGATGTCAAATGACAAATGTCACAATGCTAAATGTCAAAAATGAAAAGTGTCACCATGAAAAATGTCAAAAATGACAAATTTCAAGATGGCAAATGTCAAAGATGTCAAATGACAAATGTCACAATGCTAAATGTCAAAACTGAAAATTGTCAAAAATGACAAATTTCAAGATGGCAAATGTCTAAGATGTCAAATGCCAAATGTCACAATGCTAACTGTCAAAAATGAAAAGTGTCACCGTGAAAAATGTCAAAAATGACAAATTTCAAGATGGCAAATGTCAAAGATGTCAAATGACAAATGTCACAATGCTAAATGTCAAAAATGAAAAGTGTCACCATGAAAAATGTCAAAAATGACAAATTTCAAGATGGCAAATGTCAAAGATGTCAAATGACAAATGTCACAATGCTAAATGTCAAAAATGAAAAGTGTCTCCATGAAAAATGTCAATAATCACAAATTTCAAGATGGGAAATGTCAAAGATGTCAAATGACAAATGTCACAATGCTAAATGTCAAAAATGAAAAGTGTCACCATGAAAAATGTCAAAAATGACAAATTTCAAGATGGCAAATGTCAAAGATGTCAAATGACAAATGTCACAATGCTAAATGTCAAAAATGAAAAGTGTCACCATGAAAAATGTCAAAAATAACAAATTTCAAGATGGCAAATGTCAAAGATGTCAAATGACAAATGTCACAATGCTAAATGTCAAAAATGAAAAGTGTCACCATGAAAAATGTCAAAAATGACAAATTTCAAGATGGCAAATGTCAAAACTGACAAATGTCACAATGCTAAATGTCAAAAATGATAAGTGTCACCATGAAAAATGTCAAAAATGACAAATTTCAAGATAGCAAATGTCCAAGATGTCAAATGACAAATGTCACAATGCTAAATGTCAAAAATGACAAATTTCAAGATGGCAAATGTCAAAGATGTCAAATGACAAATGTCACTATGCTAAATGTCAAAAATGAAAAGTGTCACCATGAAAAATGTCAAAAATGACAAATTTTAAGATGGCAAATGTCAAAGATGTCAAATGACAAATGTCACAATGCTAAATGTCAAAAATGAAAAGTGTCACCATGAAAAATGTCAAAAATAACAAATTTCAAGATGGCAAATGTCAAAGATGTCAAATGACAAATGTCACAATGCTAAATGTCAAAAATGAAAAGTGTCACCATGAAAAATGTCAGAAATGACAAATTTCAAGATGGCAAATATCGAAGATGTCAAATGACAAATGTCACAATGCTAAATGTCAAAAATGAAAAGTGTCAGCATGAAAAATGTCAAAAATGACAAATTTCAAGATGGCAAATGTCAAAGATGTCAAATGACAAATGTCACAATGCTAAATGTCAAAAATGAAAAGTGTTACCATGAAAAATGTCAAAAATAACAAATTTCAAGATGGAAAATGTCAAAGATGTCAAATGACAAATGTCACAATGCTAAATGTCAAAAATGACAAATTTTAAGATGGCAAATGTCAAAGATGTTAAATGACAAATGTCACAATGTTAAATGTCAAAAATGACAAATTTCAAGATGGCAAATGTCTAAGATGTCAAATGACAAATGTATCAATGCTAAATGTCAAAAATGAAAAGTGTCACCATGAAAAATGTCAAAAATGTCCAATTTCAAGATGGCAAATGTCCAAGATGTCAAATGACAAATGTCACAATGCTAAATGTCAAAAATGAAAAGTGTCACCATGAAAAATGTCAAAAATGACAAATTTCAAGATGGCAAATGTCAAAGATGTCAAATGACAAATGTCACAATGCTAAATGTCAAAACTGAAAATTGTCAAAAATGACAAATTTCAAGATGGCAAATGTCTAAGATGTCAAATGACAAATGTCACAATGCTAACTGTCAAAAATGAAAAGTGTCACCGTGAAAAATGTCAAAAATGACAAATTTCAAGATGGCAAATGTCAAAGATGTCAAATGACAAATGTCACAATGGTAAATGTCAAAAATGAAAAGTGTCACCATGAAAAATGTCAAAAATGACAAATTTCAAGATGGCAAATGTCAAAGATGTTAAATGGCAAATGTCACAATGCTAAATGTCAAAAATGAAAAGTGTCACCATGAAAAATGTCAGAAATGACAAATTTCAAGATGGCAAATATCGAAGATTTCAAATGACAAATGTCACACTGCTAAATGTCAAAAATGAAAAGTGTCACCATGAAAAATGTCAAAAATGACAAATTTCAAGATGGCAAATGTCAAAGATGTCAAACGACAAATGTCACAATGCTAAATGTCAAAAATGAAAAGTGTCACCATGAAAAATGTCAGAAATGACAAATTTCAAGATGGCAAATATCGAAGATGTCAAATGACAAATGTCACAATGCTAAATGTCAAAAATGAAAAGTGTCAGCATGAAAAATGTCAAAAATGACAAATTTCAAGATGGCAAATGTCAAAGATGTCAAATGACAAATGTCACAATGCTAAATGTCAAAAATGAAAAGTGTTACCATGAAAAATGTCAAAAATAACAAATTTCAAGATGGAAAATGTCAAAGATGTCAAATGACAAATGTCACAATGCTAAATGTCAAAAATGACAAATTTTAAGATGGCAAATGTCAAAGATGTTAAATGACAAATGTCACAATGTTAAATGTCAAAAATGACAAATTTCAAGATGGCAAATGTCTAAGATGTCAAATGACAAATGTATCAATGCTAAATGTCAAAAATGAAAAGTGTCACCATGAAAAATGTCAAAAATGTCCAATTTCAAGATGGCAAATGTCCAAGATGTCAAATGACAAATGTCACAATGCTAAATGTCAAAAATGAAAAGTGTCACCATGAAAAATGTCAAAAATGACAAATTTCAAGATGGCAAATGTCAAAGATGTCAAATGACAAATGTCACAATGCTAAATGTCAAAACTGAAAATTGTCAAAAATGACAAATTTCAAGATGGCAAATGTCTAAGATGTCAAATGACAAATGTCACAATGCTAAATGTCAAAAATGAAAAATGTCAAAAATAACAAATTTCAGGATGGCAAATGTCAAAGATATCAAATGACAAATGTCACAATGCTAAATGTCAAAAATGAAAAGTGTCACCATGAAAAATGTCAGAAATGACAAATTTCAAGATGGCAAATATCGAAGATTTCAAATGACAAATGTCACACTGCTAAATGTCAAAAATGAAAAGTGTCACCATGAAAAATGTCAAAAATGACAAATTTCAAGATGGCAAATGTCAAAGATGTCAAATGACAAATGTCACAATGCTAAATGTCAAAAATGAAAAGTGTCACCATGAAAAATGTCAAAAATGACAAATTTCAAGATGGCAAATGTCAAAGATGTCTAATGACAAATGTCACAATGCTAAATGTCAAAAATGAAAAGTGTCACCATGAAAAATGTCAAAAATGACAAATTTCAAGATGGCTAATGTCAAAGATGTCAAATGACAAATGTCACAATGCTAAATGTCAAAAATGAAAAGTGTCACCATGAAAAATGTCAAAAATAACAAATTTCAAGATGGCAAATGTCAAAGATGTCAAATGACATATGTCACAATGCTAAATGTCAAAAATGAAAAGTGTCACCATGAAAAGTGTCAAAAATGACAAATTTTAAGATGTCAAATGTCAAAGATGTCAAATGACAAATGTCACAATGCTAAATGTCAAAAATGAAAAGTGTCACCATAAAAATGTCAAAAATAACAAATTTCAAGATGGCAAATGTCAAAGATGTCAAATGACAAATGTCACAATGCTAAATGTCAAAAATGAAAAGTGTCACCATAAAAAATGTCAAAAATGACAAATTTCAAGATGGCAAATGTCAAAACTGACAAATGTCACAATGCTAAATGTCAAAAATGATAAGTGTCACTATAAAAAATGTCAAAAATGACAAATTTCAAGATGACAAATGTCCAAGATGTCAAATGACAAATGTCACAATGCTAAATGTCTAAAATGACAAATTTCAAGATGGCAAATGTCAAAGATGTCAAATGACAAATGTCACAATGCTAAATGTCAAAAATGAAAAGTGTCACCATAAAAAATGTCAAAAATGACAAATTTCAATATAGCAAATGTCAAAACTGACAAATGTCACAATGCTAAATGTCAAAAATGACAAATTTCAAGATGGTAAATGTCAAAGATGTCAAATGACAAATGTCACAATACTAAATGTCAAAAATGAAAAGTGTCACCATGAAAAATGTCAAAAATGACAAATTTCAAGATGGCAAATATCAAAGATGTCAAATGACAAATGTCACAATGCTAAATGTCAAAAATGAAAAGTGTCACCATGAAAAATGTCAAAAATGACAAATTTCAAGATGGCAAATATCAAAGATGTCAAATGACAAATGTCACAATGCTAAATGTCAAAAATGAAAAGTGTCACCATGAAAAATGTCAAAAATAACAAATTTCAAGATGGCAAATGTCAAAGATGTCAAATGACAAATGTCACAATGCTAAATGTCAAAAATGAAAAGTGTCACCATAAAAAATGTCAAAAATGACAAATTTCAAGATGGCAAATGTCAAAGATGTCAAATGACAAATGTCACAATGCTAAATGTCAAAAATGAAAAGTGTCACCATGAAAAATGTCAAAAATGACAAATTTCAAGATGGCAAATGTCAAAGATGTCTAATGACAAATGTCACAATGCTAAATGTCAAAAATGAAAAGTGTCACCATGAAAAATGTCAAAAATGACAAATTTTAAGATGGCTAATGTCAAAGATGTCAAATGACAAATGTCACAATGCTAAATGTCAAAAATGAAAAGTGTCACCATGAAAAATGTCAAAAATAACAAATTTCAAGATGGCAAATGTCAAAGATGTCAAATGACATATGTCACAATGCTAAATGTCAAAAATGAAAAGTGTCACCATGAAAAGTGTCAAAAATGACAAATTTTAAGATGTCAAATGTCAAAGATGTCAAATGACAAATGTCACAATGCTAAATGTCAAAAATGAAAAGTGTCACCATAAAAATGTCAAAAATAACAAATTTCAAGATGGCAAATGTCAAAGATGTCAAATGACAAATGTCACAATGCTAAATGTCAAAAATGAAAAGTGTCACCATAAAAAATGTCAAAAATGACAAATTTCAAGATGGCAAATGTCAAAACTGACAAATGTCACAATGCTAAATGTCAAAAATGATAAGTGTCACTATAAAAAATGTCAAAAATGACAAATTTCAAGATGACAAATGTCCAAGATGTCAAATGACAAATGTCACAATGCTAAATGTCTAAAATGACAAATTTCAAGATGGCAAATGTCAAAGATGTCAAATGACAAATGTCACAATGCTAAATGTCAAAAATGAAAAGTGTCACCATAAAAATGTCAAAAATGACAAATTTCAATATAGCAAATGTCAAAACTGACAAATGTCACAATGCTAAATGTCAAAAATGACAAATTTCAAGATGGTAAATGTCAAAGATGTCAAATGACAAATGTCACAATACTAAATGTCAAAAATGAAAAGTGTCACCATGAAAAATGTCAAAAATGACAAATTTCAAGATGGCAAATATCAAAGATGTCAAATGACAAATGTCACAATGCTAAATGTCAAAAATGACAAATTTCAAGATGGCAAATGTCAAAGATGTCAAATGACAAATGTCACAATGCTAAATGTCAAAAATGAAAAGTGTCACCATGAAAAATGTCAAAAATGACAAATTTCAAGATGGCAAATGTCAAAGATGTCAAATGACAAATGTCACAATGCTAAATGTCAAAAATGAAAAGTGTCACCATGAAAAATGTCAAAAATAACAAATTTCAAGATGGCAAATGTCAAAGATGTCAAATGACAAATGTCACAATGCTAAATGTCAAAAATGAAAAGTGTCACTATGAAAAATGTCAAAAATGACAAATTTCAAGATGGCAAATGTCAAAGATGTCAAACGACAAATGTCACAATGCTAAATGTCAAAAATAAAAAGTGTCACCACGAAAAATGTCAAAAATAACAAATTTCAAGAAGGCAAATGTTAAAGATGTCAAATGACAAATGTCACAATGCTAAATGTCAAAAATGAAAAGTGTCACCATAAAAAATGTCAAAAATGACAAATTTCAAGATGGCAAATATCAAAGATGTCAAATGACAAATGTCACAATGCTAAATGTCAAAAATGAAAAGTGTCACTATGAAAAATATCAAAAATGACAAATTTCAAGATGGCAAATGTCAAAGATGTCAAATGACAAATGTCACAATGCTACATGTCAAAAATGAAAAGTGTCACCATGAAAAATGTCAAAAATGACAAATTTCAAGATGGCAAATGTCAAAGATGTCAAATGACAAATGTCACAATGCTAAATGTCAAAAATGAAAAGTGTCACCATGAAAAATGTCAAAAATAACAAATTTCAACATGGCAAATGTCAAAGATGTCAAATGACAAATCTCACAATGCTAAATGTCAAAAATGAAAAGTGTCACCATGAAAAATGTCAAAAATGACAAATTTCAAGATGGCAAATGTCAAAGATGTCAAACGACAAATGTCACAATGCTAAATGTCAAAAATGAAAAGTGTCACCATGAAAAATGTCAAAAATAACAAATTTCAAGAGGGCAAATGTCAAAGATGTCAAATGACAAATGTCACAATGCTAAATGTCAAAAATGAAAAGTGTCACCATGAAAAATGTCAAAAATGACAAATTTCAAGATGGCAAATATCAAAGATGTCAGATGACAAATGTCACAATGCTAAATGTCAAAAATGAAAAGTGTCACCATGAAAAATGTCAAAAATGACAAATTTCAGATGGCAAATGTCAAAGATGTCTAATGACAAATGTCACAATGCTAAATGTCAAAAATGAAAAGTGTCACCATGAAAAATGTCAAAAATGACAAATTTCAAGATGGCAAATGTCAAAGATGTCTAATGACAAATGTCACAATGCTAAATGTCAAAAATGAAAAGTGTCACCATGAAAAATGTCAAAAATGACAAATTTCAAGATGGCAAATATCAAAGATGTCAAATGACAAATGTCACAATGCTAAATGTCAAAAATGACAAATTTCAAGATGGCAAATGTCAAAGATGTCAAATGACAAATGTCAAAAATGTAAAGTGTCAACATGAAAAATGTCAAAAATGACAAATTTCAAGATGGCAAATGTCAAAGATGTCAAATGACAAATGTCACAATGCTAAATGTCAAAAATGAAAAGTGTCACCATGAAAAATGTCAAAATTAACAAATTTCAAGATGGCAAATGTCAAAGATGTCAAATGACATATGTCACAATGCTAAATGTCAAAAATGAAAAGTGTCACCATAAAAAGTGTCAAAAATGACAAATTTTAAGATGTCAAATGTCAAAGATGTCAAATGACAAATGTCACAATGCTAAATGTCAAAAATGAAAAGTGTCACCATAAAAATGTCAAAAATAACAAATTTCAAGATGGCAAATGTCAAAGATGTCAAATGACAAATGTCACAATGCTAAATGTCAAAAATGAAAAGTGTCACCATAAAAAATGTCAAAAATGACAAATTTCAAGATGGCAAATGTCAAAACTGACAAATGTCACAATGCTAAATGTCAAAAATGATAAGTGTCACTATAAAAAATGTCAAAAATGACAAATTTCAAGATGACAAATGTCCAAGATGTCAAATGACAAATGTCACAATGCTAAATGTCTAAAATGACAAATTTCAAGATGGCAAATGTCAAAGATGTCAAATGACAAATGTCACAATGCTAAATGTCAAAAATGAAAAGTGTCACCATAAAAAATGTCAAAAATGACAAATTTCAATATAGCAAATGTCAAAACTGACAAATGTCACAATGCTAAATGTCAAAAATGACAAATTTCAAGATGGTAAATGTCAAAGATGTCAAATGACAAATGTCACAATGCTAAATGTCAAAAATGAAAAGTGTCACCATGAAAAATGTCAAAAATGACAAATTTCAAGATGGCAAATATCAAAGATGTCAAATGACAAATGTCACAATGCTAAATGTCAAAAATGACAAATTTCAAGATGGCAAATGTCAAAGATGTCAAATGACAAATGTCACAATGCTAAATGTCAAAAATGAAAAGTGTCACCATGAAAAATGTCAAAAATGACAAATTTCAAGATGGCAAATGTCAAAGATGTCAAATGACAAATGTCACAATGCTAAATGTCAAAAATGAAAAGTGTCACCATGAAAAATGTCAAAAATAACAAATTTCAAGATGGCAAATGTCAAAGATGTCAAATGACAAATGTCACAATGCTAAATGTCAAAAATGAAAAGTGTCACTATGAAAAATGTCAAAAATGACAAATTTCAAGATGGCAAATGTCAAAGATGTCAAACGACAAATGTCACAATGCTAAATGTCAAAAATAAAAAGTGTCACCACGAAAAATGTCAAAAATAACAAATTTCAAGAAGGCAAATGTTAAAGATGTCAAATGACAAATGTCACAATGCTAAATGTCAAAAATGAAAAGTGTCACCATAAAAAATGTCAAAAATGACAAATTTCAAGATGGCAAATATCAAAGATGTCAAATGACAAATGTCACAATGCTAAATGTCAAAAATGAAAAGTGTCACTATGAAAAATATCAAAAATGACAAATTTCAAGATGGCAAATGTCAAAGATGTCAAATGACAAATGTCACAATGCTAAATGTCAAAAATGAAAAGTGTCACCATGAAAAATGTCAAAAATGACAAATTTCAAGATGGCAAATGTCAAAGATGTCAAATGACAAATGTCACAATGCTAAATGTCAAAAATGAAAAGTGTCACCATGAAAAATGTCAAAAATAACAAATTTCAAGATGGCAAATGTCAAAGATGTCAAATGACAAATCTCACAATGCTAAATGTCAAAAATGAAAAGTGTCACCATGAAAAATGTCAAAAATGACAAATTTCAAGATGGCAAATGTCAAAGATGTCAAACGACAAATGTCACAATGCTAAATGTCAAAAATGAAAAGTGTCACCATGAAAAATGTCAAAAATAACAAATTTCAAGAGGGCAAATGTCAAAGATGTCAAATGACAAATGTCACAATGCTAAATGTCAAAAATGAAAAGTGTCACCATGAAAAATGTCAAAAATGACAAATTTCAAGATGGCAAATATCAAAGATGTCAGATGACAAATGTCACAATGCTAAATGTCAAAAATGAAAAGTGTCACCATGAAAAATGTCAAAAATGACAAATTTCAAGATGGCAAATGTCAAAGATGTCTAATGACAAATGTCACAATGCTAAATGTCAAAAATGAAAAGTGTCACCATGAAAAATGTCAAAAATGACAAATTTCAAGATGGCAAATATCAAAGATGTCAAATGACAAATGTCACAATGCTAAATGTCAAAAATGACAAATTTCAAGATGGCAAATGTCAAAGATGTCAAATGACAAATGTCACAATGCTAAATGTCAAAAATGAAAAGTGTCAACATGAAAAATGTCAAAAATGACAAATTTCAAGATGGCAAATGTCAAAGATGTCAAATGACAAATGTCACAATGCTAAATGTCAAAAATGAAAAGTGTCACCATGAAAAATGTCAAAAATAACAAATTTCAAGATGGCAAATGTCAAAGATGTCAAATGACATATGTCACAATGCTAAATGTCAAAAATGAAAAGTGTCACCATGAAAAGTGTCAAAAATGACAAATTTTAAGATGGCAAATGTCAAAGATGTCAAATGACAAATGTCACAATGGTAAATGTCAAAAATGAAAAGTGTCACCATGAAAAATGTCAAAAATAACAAATTTCAAGATGGCAAATGTCAAAGATGTCAAATGACAAATGTCACAATGCTAAATGTCAAAAATGAAAAGTGTCACCATAAAAAATGTCAAAAATGACAAATTTCAAGATGGCAAATGTCAAAACTGACAAATGTCACAATGCTAAATGTCAAAAATGATAAGTGTCACTATAAAAAATGTCAAAAATGACAAATTTCAAGATGACAAATGTCCAAGATGTCAAATGACAAATGTCACAATGCTAAATGTCTAAAATGACAAATTTCAAGATGGCAAATGTCAAAGATGTCAAATGACAAATGTCACAATGCTAAATGTCAAAAATGAAAAGTGTCACCATGAAAAATGTCAAAAATGACAAATTTCAAGATAGCAAATGTCAAAGATGTCAAATGACAAATGTCACAATGCTAAATGTCAAAAATGAAAAGTGTCACCATGAAAAATGTCAAAAATAACAAATTTCAAGATGGCAAATGTCAAAGATGTCAAATGACAAATGTCACAATGCTAAATGTCAAAAATGAAAAGTGTCACCATGAAAAATGTCAAAAATGACAAATTTCAAGATGGCAAATGTCAAAGATGTCAACTGACAAATGTCACAATGCTAAATGTCAAAAATGAAAAGTGTCACCATGAAAAATGTCAAAAATGACAAATTTCAAGATGGCAAATGTCAAAACTGACAAATGTCACAATGCTAAATGTCAAAAATGATAAGTGTCACCATGAAAAATGTCAAAAATGACAAATTTCAAGATGGCAAATGTCAAAGATGTCAAATGACAAATGTCACAATGCTAAATGTCAAAAATGACAAATTTCAAGATGGCAAATGTCTAAGATGTCAAATGACAAATGTCACAATGCTAAATGTCAAAAATGAAAAGTGTCACCATGAAAAATGTCAAAAATGACAAATTTCAAGATGGCAAATGTCCAAGATGTCAAATGACAAATGTCACAATGCTAAATTTTAAAACTGAAAAGTGTCACCATGAAAAATGTCAAAAATGACAAATTTCAAGATGGCGAATGTCAAAGATGTCAAATGACAAATGTCACAATGCTAAATGTCAAAAATAAAAAGTGTCAAAAATGACAAATTTCAAGATGGCAAATGTCTAAGATATCAAATGACAAATGTCACAATGCTAAATGTCAAAAATGAAAAGTGTCACCGTGAAAAATGTCAAAAATGACAAATTTCAAGATGGCAAATCTCAAAGATGTCAAATGACAAATGTCACAATGCTAAATGTCAAAAATAAAAAGTGTCACCATAAAAAATGTCAAAAATGACAAATTTCAAGATGGCAAATGTCAAAGATGTCAACTGACAAATGTCACAATGCTAAATGTCAAAAAT
>CAXIIO010000407.1:70000-78462 GCA_964028335.1 Altica lythri | reverse complement strand
GCGCGTGCGGCCCAGAACATCTAAGGGCATCACAAGACCTGTTATTGCTCAATCTCGTGCGGCTAGAAGCCGCCTGTCCCTCTAAGAAGAATTGTTTGTACGCCGACAGTAAAAACCGCGCGCAGTGGGGGCCGAAACCCATCACCGGCGGGCCTTTGGGATGTCGAAATACGCCTAGTTAGCAGGCTAGAGTCTCGTTCGTTATCGGAATTAACCAGACAAATCGCTCCACCAACTAAGAACGGCCATGCACCACCACCCACCGAATCAAGAAAGAGCTCTCAATCTGTCAATCCTTCCGGTGTCCGGGCCTGGTGAGGTTTCCCGTGTTGAGTCAAATTAAGCCGCAGGCTCCACTCCTGGTGGTGCCCTTCCGTCAATTCCTTTAAGTTTCAGCTTTGCAACCATACTTCCCCCGGAACCCAAAAGCTTTGGTTTCCCGGAAGCTGCCCGCCGAGTCATCGGAGGAACGTCGGCGGATCGCTAGCTGGCATCGTTTATGGTTAGAACTAGGCGGTATCTGATCGCCTTCGAACCTCTAACTTTCGTTCTTGATCAATGAAAGCGTTTTTGGCAAATGCTTTCGCTTCTGTCCGTCTTGCGACGATCCAAGAATTTCACCTCTAACGTCGCAATACGAATGCCCCCATCCGTTCCTATTAATCATTACTCGGGGTTCCGAAAACCAACAAAATAGAACCGAGGTCCTATTCCATTATTCCATGCACACAGTATTCAGGCGAAGTTTTAGCCTGCTTTAAGCACTCTAATTTGTTCAAAGTAAACGTGCCGGCCCACCTCGACACTCAGTGAAGAGCACCGCGGCGGGATTGAGTTGGGCCGCCCTTGCGAGCTAAGCCCACCGGCAGGACGTCCCGCGACACGCCAGTTGACACCGCGTACGATGAACCAGCGACGCGGGACACAGATTCGACTACGAGCTTTTTAACCGCAACAACTTTAATATACGCTATTGGAGCTGGAATTACCGCGGCTGCTGGCACCAGACTTGCCCTCCAATTGATCCTCGTTAAAGGGTTTAGAGTGTACTCATTCCGATTACGGGGCCTCGGATGAGTCCCGTATCGTTATTTTTCGTCACTACCTCCCCGTGCCGGGAGTGGGTAATTTGCGCGCCTGCTGCCTTCCTTGGATGTGGTAGCCGTTTCTCAGGCTCCCTCTCCGGAATCGAACCCTGATTCCCCGTTACCCGTTACAACCATGGTAGGCGCAGAACCTACCATCGACAGTTGATAAGGCAGACATTTGAAAGATGCGTCGCCGGTGCGAGACCGTGCGATCAGCGTAAAGTTATTCAGAGTCACCAAGTATTACGATGTCGAGCAAGCTCGCCACCGATTGGTTTTGATCTAATAAAAGCGCTCCTTCCGTCTCCGGTCGGAGCTCTGTTTGCATGTATTAGCTCTAGAATTACCACAGTTATCCAAGTAAATGTGGGTACGATCTAAGGAACCATAACTGATTTAATGAGCCTTTCGCGGTTTCACCTTAATTTGGCTTGTACTGAGACATGCATGGCTTAATCTTTGAGACAAGCATATGACTACTGGCAGGATCAACCAGGGAGCTGTTGTTCCGTCATTCGAAAAAGAATAACAGAGATTATCAGTCTCCTCTAGTATTACAAATTTGCAATTCAAGAGAAACAAAAGACCGATGTGTCAAATCTCTATCATATTCTTTTCCTAGTGCGTGTTGAATTTTGCGTACATGAAAAGTTAAACTTTTCGCACGCCACGCTTAATAGGAGATAAGGTATATATGATATTTATAGAAGACAAGACAATCGTATTTGTATTATCTCTTATATTACATATAAAAACCGGACAGACAATATATTACATAACAGAGAGCTAGTTTTAAATGTAACTACTTTGTCATGTTTTATATAAACGCCTACCGGCAAAAAATTTCGAACATTCTCTCGACCCTTCGCTAGATATAAAGCGACACGGTGTACTCGAAAGAATCGTTACGAATAGAAATTCTCGCTCGGACAGAAGAGAGTTGTCGCAAAAAATGAAAAATTTGATTGAAATCAAATTTTATTAGTTTGATCGCATGTGGATCGCCAAACGTGTAAACGCCTTGCAAAATCCGCGATCTCGCTGTGTGATCTGTATCTTACGATACAAAAAATAATTGTGGTTTTATATATACATAATTTTATATTTCTTAACAATTACTACCAACATTTTTGAAGATAGAAATGTTAGAAAATAAAATATATAATATAAATCTCAACCACAATGCAAAAAGATCAAACTTGGACAACACCAGACTTTTAGATCGAGTATTTGTCGAGTCGTCTTTTTACATAACTGGGCAATTGTTATTATAGCGCTTTACGTTATTTAGTATATGTAGTTTAAATTTATGGTTTAATACTTTATATAATTTAATATTCGTCCAATAAATTTAATCATTACGTAATCTATATAACATTCTAATGAAAATAAAGATTACATTATAAAATTTCATAAAATTTTATTAAAACTTAAGTTGTTATGTTGGCACAATTAAGTGATATTTACAAAAAAATATATTTAAAAAAAATTATTTTTACATATTACTGAGAAATAACTTGTAAAATTTAACTACAATAATAATTCAATCATTTCTTACTAAAATACGTTAACACAATTAATTCAGTTATTAAATTGGTTTATCTTAATATTAAATTAACAAGATATAAAAACTATTATTCGTTGACCATTATATCATGTGCTTTCAAAAATATTCCACGTACTTTCACAAATTAAACATTTAAAAAAGTATACTTTATTTACTACTACCGTTTTTTAGAATCGACAGCAGAAACAGTAGCATATATATTTCGTTTAATTTAATAAAAATATATTTTTCTCTGATTTAGCATATAAATATAATTTTAGAAAAATTCTACATACTTTCACAAGTTAAAACTTAAAATTCTACAAAACAGTTTTCGAAGCTTAAACCTACATTTTTTTACTAGCACTGTTTCTTGGAATCGGAAACAGAAGCAGAAGCATAAATATTTCATTTACTTTTCAATATTAATACAATTTCTACGTACTATCACAACAAGTAAAAACATGAAATTCTACAAAACAGCTATCTACCTTAAAACTACACTTTATTTACTAGCACTGCTTCTTAATATTGAAAGCAAAAGCAGTTGTATAGATATTTAGTTTATATTAACAATATAAAAATATTTTCAATAAAATTCTCTGTACTTTCACAAGTTAAATATGTAAAAAAGTACATTTTATTTACTACCACCGTTTTTCAAACTCAAAAGCAGAATCAGTAGCATATATATTTCGTTTAATTTACGACATAAAAATATATTTTTCTCTGATTTACCATATAAATATAATTCCAGAAAAATTCTACATACTTTCACAAGTTAAAACTTAAAATTCTACAAAACAGCTTTCGAAGCTTAAACCTACATTTTTTCACTAGCATTGTTTCTTGGAATCGGAAACAGAAGCAGAAGCATAAATATTTCATTTACTTTTCAATATTAATAAAATTTCAAAAAATTTCTACGTACTTTCACAACAAGTAAAAACATGAAATTCTACAAAACAGCTATCTACCTTAAAACTACACTTTATTTACTAGCACTGCTTCTTAATATTGAAAGCAAAAGCAGTTGTATAGATATTTAGTTTATATTAACAATATAAAAATATTTTCAATAAAATTCTCCGTACTTTCACAAGTTAAATATGTAAAAAAGTACATTTTATTTACTACTACCGTTTTTTAGAATCGACAGCAGAAACAGTAGCATATATATTTCGTTTAATTTAATAAAAATATATTTTTCTCTGATTTAGCATATAAATATAATTTTAGAAAAATTCTACATACTTTCACAAGTTAAAACTTAAAATTCTACAAAACAGTTTTCGAAGCTTAAACCTACATTTTTTTACTAGCACTGTTTCTTGGAATCGGAAACAGAAGCAGAAGCATAAATATTTCATTTACTTTTCAATATTAATAAAATTTCTACGTACTATCACAACAAGTAAAAACATGAAATTCTACAAAACAGCTATCTAGCTTAAAACTACACTTTATTTACTAGCACTGCTTCTTAATATTGAAAGCAAAAGCAGTTGTATAGATATTTAGTTTATATTAACAATATAAAAATATTTTCAATAAAATTCTCTGTACTTTCACAAGTTAAATATGTAAAAAAGTACATTTTATTTACTACCACCGTTTTTCAAACTCAAAAGCAGAATCAGTAGCATATATATTTCGTTTAATTTACGACATAAAAATATATTTTTCTCTGATTTACCATATAAATATAATTCCAGAAAAATTCTACATACTTTCACAAGTTAAAACTTAAAATTCTACAAAACAGCTTTCGAAGCTTAAACCTACATTTTTTCACTAGCATTGTTTCTTGGAATCGGAAACAGAAGCAGAAGCATAAATATTTCATTTACTTTTCAATATTAATAAAATTTCAAAAAATTTCTACGTACTTTCACAACAAGTAAAAACATGAAATTCTACAAAACAGCTATCTACCTTAAAACTACACTTTATTTACTAGCACTGCTTCTTAATATTGAAAGCAAAAGCAGTTGTATAGATATTTAGTTTATATTAACAATATAAAAATATTTTCAATAAAATTCTCCGTACTTTCACAAGTTAAATATGTAAAAAAGTACATTTTATTTACTACTACCGTTTTTTAGAATCGACAGCAGAAACAGTAGCATATATATTTCGTTTAATTTAATAAAAATATATTTTTCTCTGATTTAGCATATAAATATAATTTTAGAAAAATTCTACATACTTTCACAAGTTAAAACTTAAAATTCTACAAAACAGTTTTCGAAGCTTAAACCTACATTTTTTTACTAGCACTGTTTCTTGGAATCGGAAACAGAAGCAGAAGCATAAATATTTCATTTACTTTTCAATATTAATAAAATTTCTACGTACTATCACAACAAGTAAAAACATGAAATTCTACAAAACAGCTATCTAGCTTAAAACTACACTTTATTTACTAGCACTGCTTCTTAATATTGAAAGCAAAAGCAGTTGTATAGATATTTAGTTTATATTAACAATATAAAAATATTTTCAATAAAATTCTCTGTACTTTCACAAGTTAAATATGTAAAAAAGTACATTTTATTTACTACCACCGTTTTTCAAACTCAAAAGCAGAATCAGTAGCATATATATTTCGTTTAATTTACGACATAAAAATATATTTTTCTCTGATTTACCATATAAATATAATTCCAGAAAAATTCTACATACTTTCACAAGTTAAAACTTAAAATTCTACAAAACAGCTTTCGAAGCTTAAACCTACATTTTTTCACTAGCATTGTTTCTTGGAATCGGAAACAGAAGCAGAAGCATAAATATTTCATTTACTTTTCAATATTAATAAAATTTCAAAAAATTTCTACGTACTTTCACAACAAGTAAAAACATGAAATTCTACAAAACAGCTATCTAGCTTAAAACTACACTTTATTTACTAGCACTGCTTCTTAATATTAAAAGCAAAAGCAGTTGTATAGATATTTAGTTTTATTAACAACATCAAAATATTTTCAATAAAATTCTCCGTACTTTCACAAGTTAAATATGTAAAAAAGTTTATTTTATTTACTACCACCGTTTTTCAAACTCAAAATCAGAATCAGTAGCATATATATTTCGTTTAATTTACGACATAAAAATATATTTTTCTCTGATTTACCATATAAATATAATTCCAGAAAAATTCTACATACTTTCACAAGTTAAAACTTAAAATTCTACAAAACAGCTTTCGAAGCTTAAACCTACATTTTTTCACTAGCATTGTTTCTTGGAATCGGAAACAGAAGCAGAAGCATAAATATTTCATTTACTTTTCAATATTAATAAAATTTCAAAAAATTTCTACGTACTTTCACAACAAGTAAAAACATGAAATTCTACAAAACAGCTATCTAGCTTAAAACTACACTTTATTTACTAGCACTGCTTCTTAATATTAAAAGCAAAAGCAGTTGTATAGATATTTAGTTTTATTAACAACATCAAAATATTTTCAATAAAATTCTCCGTACTTTCACAAGTTAAATATGTAAAAAAGTACATTTTATTTACTACCATTGTTTTTCAAAATTAAAAGCAGAATCAGTAGCATATATATTTCGTTTAATTTACGACATAAAAATATATTTTCCTTTGATTTATAATATAAATATAATTTCACAAAAATTCTACATAGTTTCACAAGTTAAAACTTAAAATTCTACATATTTGGTTTTATTAACAATATTAAAATATTTTCAATAAAATTCTCTGTACTTTCACAAGTTACAAATATGTGAAAAAGTACACTTTACTTACTGCTACCGTTTTATAGAATTGACAGCAGAAACAGTAGCATACACATTTCGTTTAATTTACCATATAAATATATTTTCAACAAATTTCTACGTATTTTCACAGCAAGTAAAAACATAAAATTCTACAAAACAGCTATCTAGCTTAAACTACACTTTATTTATAAACACTGCTTCTAAGTATTAAACACAAAAGCAGTGGTATAGATATTTCGTTTTATTAACAATATAGAAATATTTTTAATAAAATTCTTTGTACTTTCACAAGTTAAATATGTGATAGTAGATAGGTCATGCACAATTGAATTTAAAACGAAGTTTAAATACCTAGACTTCATAGTAGATAACAATTTAACTGTTGTCACACATCATGACTATATCGTAAGGAAAATGGCAAAGAAACTATAATATTTTTTTGGTAGAATCTTCATACACCTTAACACTTTTGACAAAGTCAGTGTATACAATACAATAATACAACCACACAGTATGGCATGATGAGAAGTTTGAAGTAATACTAGTAATCGTGTCATGTACAGAGTCTATTAGAAAGCACTGATAAACCAGGAAGCGGATTTACGTTTCTGCGTTCATTTTACGATAGTACAATAATTGTAAAATAGCCACGCAAATGTTGCTATATATTTGGCGTTAAAATAGTGTTTTGTAACATATTTTGGGACGATGGAAAGTTACTTAATAGTGTGCAATTAAAAATTGCATTTACTTGACTTTGTATAGCAGTTTTTTTAATGTTTGTAATTGTTAAAATTATTGAGCAATCTAAAATTAATTTTACAAATTAAAAGTCGTCTGCGAAATACACCTGTAAGGTCCAATTTTCATTGTCTTACAACGACAACGATGATGAAGGATGTTGTTATGTTATGAACAAATTTTACAACAAACCAAAACGAATTGGATAATGAAAAGACGCTTTCTCAATCCAAAAAAAATATAAGTTTGATGGTCTTTCTGTTCGAAAAACTACCACGGCAATTTATGGTTAAATCACTCGCCATTTCAATCCATATATATAAAAATGAAACCCGTTTTCCTTGGTCATGGCATCACGCGTGAATGACTGGACCGATTTTACTAATTCTTTTTTTGTTGTATTTGTTATTATTAGGAGAAGGTTCTTACGGAAGAAAATATTAAGAAAATCTCTCAGAAATATTGAAAAATAGACATTTAATTTTGCATATTTTAAAAAACGCGCGTAACGAATGTCAATGTCATTCACAGCCATAGACTATATTGAAAGAGCATCGTTTGTTCGGAAACGTGGTCACTTAATTAAATAAACCTTAAATTAACCTGTGACATCATACCCATAGTTTTAATTTATGGAATGTATAAATTTTATTTATTTATTAATTTATTTACGGATTTTCCTTTTTTACAAGTTTTACTCTATAATAATTATAAAACTAAATTACCTAAAAAACTAAATAACAAGGTACAAATATTCTATATATATATATATATATATATATATATATATATATATATATATATATATATATATATATATATACATATATATAAAAGGATGTTTGTATGTATAAAATCTATGAACTCAAAAACTACTGTACCGATTATTATGAAAATTGGTATATATATTTTTTTTCCACGGAGAACGTTTATATGATATGCTCATTGATGCCACTCGCCACCAGGTGGCGCTGCAAAGTAGCAACTTCTGCCCCGTTCAACCGATTGTCATGAAAATTGGTATCTATATGTATTTTACCACGGAGAAGGTTTGTATGATATGCTCATTGATGCCACTCGCCATCAGGTGGGGCTGCAGAGTAGCAACTCCGACCCGTTCAACCGATTGTCATGAAAATCAGTATGATGATCTATTTTTAATGGGTAAGATGAATATGATATTCGTATTAATGGAAGTTACTACCAGATGGCGCTTCCATGTATTAAATTCAATACTGATTAGTAGATATCTATACGAATTCGTATAAATATAAGTTCGAAAGATATATTTTTGGTGCGATAAGAAAAAAAAACTATAAGCTTTCTTTCCTTCTC
>CAXIIO010000407.1:55000-65000 GCA_964028335.1 Altica lythri | reverse complement strand
ATGAATTTCCTCTTTCGACCTTTCGGGTTTCTCAGGTTTACCCCTGAACGGTTTCACGTACTCTTGAACTCTCTCTTCAAAGTGCTTTTCAACTTTCCCTCACGGTACTTGTTCGCTATCGGTCTCGTGGTCATATTTAGCCTTAGATGGAGTTTACCACCCACTTAGGGCTGCACTCTCAAGCAACCCGACTCTGAGGAGAGATTCTCCCGCAATTGGCAGCGGTCACTACGGGCCTGGCACCCTCTATGGGCTGTGGCCCCGTTCAAGAAGGACTTGGACGCGCCGCACAATCTCGGGATAATGAATCCTCCCTAACACCACATTTCCCGGTGGTCGATGTCGGCCACGGGATTCGGTACTGGGCTTTTCCCTGTTCGCTCGCAGCTACTGAGGGAATCCTAGTTAGTTTCTTTTCCTCCGCTTAGTAATATGCTTAAATTCAGCGGGTAGTCTCACCTGCTCTGAGGTCGATAGATGATATTTAAGTACCAAACTATGCATTTTAAAATCAATGTCCAATAATTAAATGCCATATAGAAACACAGATCAGACGTCGTCTTTGAGAAGATTTCTCGGACACGACGATCGTGTACGTAATTCTACTACATTTAAAAGACATATAGATTTACGCATTTTTATGTTCGATACGTTGTGTACAATACACGTATAAAATTTATACAAATTTTATACGTTGCTATCGCAATTTAAGATGTTGCGTTAAAAATAAACGCATCTACATCCAACGCGTTCCGACAATTTTTTTCAAAAAAAAAAAATCGAACAGTCTTTTTAATTTGATACGACCCTCAGCCAGGAGTGGTCCAGGAACGAGTATCCGAGGACCGCAATGTGCGTTCGAAATGTCGATGTTCATGTGTCCTGCAGTTCACAAGTTGACGCGCAATTAGCTGCGTTCTTCATCGACCCACGAGCCAAGTGATTCACCGTTCAGGGTAATCGTTTTAACATTAAACGTGTTTCCATACGAAAGTATAAGTTTTCGTTTAAAGAAACTATACGTCTTATAAAATATCGTGAAAAATGTATTAAAAAAAAAATGATAAGAGAAAATTATGTACTTACGAATTTCTCCATTTGTAACGCCGTGTTTTACAAACGAGGCGTACACGGAGTAAACGTGCACAAGTATTTCCTCTTAATTTCGTCACCAATGAGTACATGCATTTTTACCATCTTGACAATTTGGGCGAAAAACTTTCAACACCGTCGGAATAATATATCGCATTCTACGATTTTGAATTCCTTAGAAAAAAATTATTCGTTTTTTTATCAGAATAACAGATGGATACGAATTTGTTATTTTTCTTGGTACCCAATTTTTATCAAGACAAATTGGTATATACATATTAATATTAGACCTCATCGACAACTTTGTTTTTTTTAGAACTTTAAAGTAAACAAAAATATAAATAATATAATTGTTTCTAACTTTAGTTCCTAAAAACATTTCGTTTATTTCGCATTCTATACCTCAAAAGATCGTATGCGTTTAATAACGGACGTTCTAATGACAGCATATGCAAGTAAAACGATATATAGTTCAAATATTTATAACAGACTTGTCGTAAGTTGACAAACACTGTAATGATCCTTCCGCAGGTTCACCTACGGAAACCTTGTTACGACTTTTACTTCCTCTAAATGATCAAGTTTGGTCATCTTTCCGAAGCATCGACGACGCCGAAACGCCACCGCGCTCAGTCCGAAGACCTCACTAAATCATTCAATCGGTAGTAGCGACGGGCGGTGTGTACAAAGGGCAGGGACGTAATCAACGCGAGCTTATGACTCGCGCTTACTGGGAATTCCTCGTTCATGGGGAACAATTGCAAGCCCCAATCCCTAGCACGAAGGAGGTTCAGCGGGTTACCCGGGCCGCTCGGCCAGGGAGGACACGCTGATTCCTTCAGTGTAGCGCGCGTGCGGCCCAGAACATCTAAGGGCATCACAGACCTGTTATTGCTCAATCTCGTGCGGCTAGAAGCCGCCTGTCCCTCTAAGAAGAATTGTTTGTACGCCGACAGTAAAAACCGCGCGCAGTGGGGGCCGAAACCCATCACCGGCGGGCCTTTGGGATGTCGAAATACGCCTAGTTAGCAGGCTAGAGTCTCGTTCGTTATCGGAATTAACCAGACAAATCGCTCCACCAACTAAGAACGGCCATGCACCACCACCCACCGAATCAAGAAAGAGCTCTCAATCTGTCAATCCTTCCGGTGTCCGGGCCTGGTGAGGTTTCCCGTGTTGAGTCAAATTAAGCCGCAGGCTCCACTCCTGGTGGTGCCCTTCCGTCAATTCCTTTAAGTTTCAGCTTTGCAACCATACTTCCCCCGGAACCCAAAAGCTTTGGTTTCCCGGAAGCTGCCCGCCGAGTCATCGGAGGAACGTCGGCGGATCGCTAGCTGGCATCGTTTATGGTTAGAACTAGGGCGGTATCTGATCGCCTTCGAACCTCTAACTTTCGTTCTTGATCAATGAAAGCGTTTTTGGCAAATGCTTTCGCTTCTGTCCGTCTTGCGACGATCCAAGAATTTCACCTCTAACGTCGCAATACGAATGCCCCCATCCGTTCCTATTAATCATTACCTCGGGGTTCCGAAAACCAACAAAATAGAACCGAGGTCCTATTCCATTATTCCATGCACACAGTATTCAGGCGAAGTTTTAGCCTGCTTTAAGCACTCTAATTTGTTCAAAGTAAACGTGCCGGCCCACCTCGACACTCAGTGAAGAGCACCGCGGCGGGATTGAGTTGGGCCGCCCTTGCGAGCTAAGCCCACCGGCAGGACGTCCCGCGACACGCCAGTTGACACCGCGTACGATGAACCAGCGACGCGGGACACAGATTCGACTACGAGCTTTTTAACCGCAACAACTTTAATATACGCTATTGGAGCTGGAATTACCGCGGCTGCTGGCACCAGACTTGCCCTCCAATTGATCCTCGTTAAAGGGTTTAGAGTGTACTCATTCCGATTACGGGGCCTCGGATGAGTCCCGTATCGTTATTTTTCGTCACTACCTCCCCGTGCCGGGAGTGGGTAATTTGCGCGCCTGCTGCCTTCCTTGGATGTGGTAGCCGTTTCTCAGGCTCCCTCTCCGGAATCGAACCCTGATTCCCCGTTACCCGTTACAACCATGGTAGGCGCAGAACCTACCATCGACAGTTGATAAGGCAGACATTTGAAAGATGCGTCGCCGGTGCGAGACCGTGCGATCAGCGTAAAGTTATTCAGAGTCACCAAGTATTACGATGTCGAGCAAGCTCGCCACCGATTGGTTTTGATCTAATAAAAGCGCTCCTTCCGTCTCCGGTCGGAGCTCTGTTTGCATGTATTAGCTCTAGAATTACCACAGTTATCCAAGTAAATGTGGGTACGATCTAAGGAACCATAACTGATTTAATGAGCCTTTCGCGGTTTCACCTTAATTTGGCTTGTACTGAGACATGCATGGCTTAATCTTTGAGACAAGCATATGACTACTGGCAGGATCAACCAGGGAGCTGTTGTTCCGTCATTCGAAAAAGAATAACAGAGATTATCAGTCTCCTCTAGTATTACAAATTTGCAATTCAAGAGAAACAAAAGACCGATGTGTCAAATCTCTATCATATTCTTTTCCTAGTGCGTGTTGAATTTTGCGTACATGAAAAGTTAAACTTTTCGCACGCCACGCTTAATAGGAGATAAGGTATATATGATATTTATAGAAGACAAGACAATCGTATTTGTATTATCTCTTATATTACATATAAAAACCGGACAGACAATATATTACATAACAGAGAGCTAGTTTTAAATGTAACTACTTTGTCATGTTTTATATAAACGCCTACCGGCAAAAAATTTCGAACATTCTCTCGACCCTTCGCTAGATATAAAGCGACACGGTGTACTCGAAAGAATCGTTACGAATAGAAATTCTCGCTCGGACAGAAGAGAGTTGTCGCAAAAAATGAAAAATTTGATTGAAATCAAATTTTATTAGTTTGATCGCATGTGGATCGCCAAACGTGTAAACGCCTTGCAAAATCCGCGATCTCGCTGTGTGATCTGTATCTTACGATACAAAAAATAATTGTGGTTTTATATATACATAATTTTATATTTCTTAACAATTACTACCAACATTTTTGAAGATAGAAATGTTAGAAAATAAAATATATAATATAAATCTCAACCACAATGCAAAAAGATCAAACTTGGACAACACCAGACTTTTAGATCGAGTATTTGTCGAGTCGTCTTTTTTATATAACTGGGCAATTGTTATTATAGCGCTTTACGTTATTTAGTATATGTAGTTTAAATTTATGGTTTAATACTTTATATAATTTAATATTCGTCCAATAAATTTAATCATTACGTAATCTATATAACATTCTAATGAAAATAAAGATTACATTATAAAATTTCATAAAATTTTATTAAAACTTAAGTTGTTATGTTGGCACAATTAAGTGATATTTACAAAAAAATATATTTAAAAAAAATTATTTTTACATATTACTGAGAAATAACTTGTAAAATTTAACTACAATAATAATTCAATCATTTCTTACTAAAATACGTTAACACAATTAATTCAGTTATTAAATTGGTTTATCTTAATATTAAATTAACAAGATATAAAAACTATTATTCGTTGACCATTATATCATGTGCTTTCAAAAATATTCCACGTACTTTCACAAATTAAACATTTAAAAAAGTATACTTTATTTACTACTACCGTTTTTTAGAATCGACAGCAGAAACAGTAGCATATATATTTCGTTTAATTTAATAAAAATATATTTTTCTCTGATTTAGCATATAAATATAATTTTAGAAAAATTCTACATACTTTCACAAGTTAAAACTTAAAATTCTACAAAACAGTTTTCGAAGCTTAAACCTACATTTTTTTACTAGCACTGTTTCTTGGAATCGGAAACAGAAGCAGAAGCATAAATATTTCATTTACTTTTCAATATTAATACAATTTCTACGTACTATCACAACAAGTAAAAACATGAAATTCTACAAAACAGCTATCTACCTTAAAACTACACTTTATTTACTAGCACTGCTTCTTAATATTGAAAGCAAAAGCAGTTGTATAGATATTTAGTTTATATTAACAATATAAAAATATTTTCAATAAAATTCTCTGTACTTTCACAAGTTAAATATGTAAAAAAGTACATTTTATTTACTACCACCGTTTTTCAAACTCAAAAGCAGAATCAGTAGCATATATATTTCGTTTAATTTACGACATAAAAATATATTTTTCTCTGATTTACCATATAAATATAATTCCAGAAAAATTCTACATACTTTCACAAGTTAAAACTTAAAATTCTACAAAACAGCTTTCGAAGCTTAAACCTACATTTTTTCACTAGCATTGTTTCTTGGAATGGGAAACAGAAGCAGAAGCATAAATATTTCATTTACTTTTCAATATTAATAAAATTTCAAAAAATTTCTACGTACTTTCACAACAAGTAAAAACATGAAATTCTACAAAACAGCTATCTACCTTAAAACTACACTTTATTTACTAGCACTGCTTCTTAATATTGAAAGCAAAAGCAGTTGTATAGATATTTAGTTTATATTAACAATATAAAAATATTTTCAATAAAATTCTCCGTACTTTCACAAGTTAAATATGTAAAAAAGTACATTTTATTTACTACTACCGTTTTTTAGAATCGACAGCAGAAACAGTAGCATATATATTTCGTTTAATTTAATAAAAATATATTTTTCTCTGATTTAGCATATAAATATAATTTTAGAAAAATTCTACATACTTTCACAAGTTAAAACTTAAAATTCTACAAAACAGTTTTCGAAGCTTAAACCTACATTTTTTTACTAGCACTGTTTCTTGGAATCGGAAACAGAAGCAGAAGCATAAATATTTCATTTACTTTTCAATATTAATAAAATTTCTACGTACTATCACAACAAGTAAAAACATGAAATTCTACAAAACAGCTATCTAGCTTAAAACTACACTTTATTTACTAGCACTGCTTCTTAATATTGAAAGCAAAAGCAGTTGTATAGATATTTAGTTTATATTAACAATATAAAAATATTTTCAATAAAATTCTCTGTACTTTCACAAGTTAAATATGTAAAAAAGTACATTTTATTTACTACCACCGTTTTTCAAACTCAAAAGCAGAATCAGTAGCATATATATTTCGTTTAATTTACGACATAAAAATATATTTTTCTCTGATTTACCATATAAATATAATTCCAGAAAAATTCTACATACTTTCACAAGTTAAAACTTAAAATTCTACAAAACAGCTTTCGAAGCTTAAACCTACATTTTTTCACTAGCATTGTTTCTTGGAATCGGAAACAGAAGCAGAAGCATAAATATTTCATTTACTTTTCAATATTAATAAAATTTCAAAAAATTTCTACGTACTTTCACAACAAGTAAAAACATGAAATTCTACAAAACAGCTATCTAGCTTAAAACTACACTTTATTTACTAGCACTGCTTCTTAATATTAAAAGCAAAAGCAGTTGTATAGATATTTAGTTTTATTAACAACATCAAAATATTTTCAATAAAATTCTCCGTACTTTCACAAGTTAAATATGTAAAAAAGTTTATTTTATTTACTACCACCGTTTTTCAAACTCAAAATCAGAATCAGTAGCATATATATTTCGTTTAATTTACGACATAAAAATATATTTTTCTCTGATTTACCATATAAATATAATTCCAGAAAAATTCTACATACTTTCACAAGTTAAAACTTAAAATTCTACAAAACAGCTTTCGAAGCTTAAACCTACATTTTTTCACTAGCATTGTTTCTTGGAATCGGAAACAGAAGCAGAAGCATAAATATTTCATTTACTTTTCAATATTAATAAAATTTCAAAAAATTTCTACGTACTTTCACAACAAGTAAAAACATGAAATTCTACAAAACAGCTATCTAGCTTAAAACTACACTTTATTTACTAGCACTGCTTCTTAATATTAAAAGCAAAAGCAGTTGTATAGATATTTAGTTTTATTAACAACATCAAAATATTTTCAATAAAATTCTCCGTACTTTCACAAGTTAAATATGTAAAAAAGTACATTTTATTTACTACCATTGTTTTTCAAAATTAAAAGCAGAATCAGTAGCATATATATTTCGTTTAATTTACGACATAAAAATATATTTTCCTTTGATTTATAATATAAATATAATTTCACAAAAATTCTACATAGTTTCACAAGTTAAAACTTAAAATTCTACATATTTGGTTTTATTAACAATATTAAAATATTTTCAATAAAATTCTCTGTACTTTCACAAGTTACAAATATGTGAAAAAGTACACTTTACTTACTGCTACCGTTTTATAGAATTGACAGCAGAAACAGTAGCATACACATTTCGTTTAATTTACCATATAAATATATTTTCAACAAATTTCTACGTATTTTCACAGCAAGTAAAAACATAAAATTCTACAAAACAGCTATCTAGCTTAAACTACACTTTATTTATAAACACTGCTTCTAAGTATTAAACACAAAAGCAGTGGTATAGATATTTCGTTTTATTAACAATATAGAAATATTTTTAATAAAATTCTTTGTACTTTCACAAGTTAAATATGTGATAGTAGATAGGTCATGCACAATTGAATTTAAAACGAAGTTTAAATACCTAGACTTCATAGTAGATAACAATTTAACTGTTGTCACACATCATGACTATATCGTAAGGAAAATGGCAAAGAAACTATAATATTTTTTTGGTAGAATCTTCATACACCTTAACACTTTTGACAAAGTCAGTGTATACAATACAATAATACAACCACACAGTATGGCATGATGAGAAGTTTGAAGTAATACTAGTAATCGTGTCATGTACAGAGTCTATTAGAAAGCACTGATAAACCAGGAAGCGGATTTACGTTTCTGCGTTCATTTTACGATAGTACAATAATTGTAAAATAGCCACGCAAATGTTGCTATATATTTGGCGTTAAAATAGTGTTTTGTAACATATTTTGGGACGATGGAAAGTTACTTAATAGTGTGCAATTAAAAATTGCATTTACTTGACTTTGTATAGCAGTTTTTTTAATGTTTGTAATTGTTAAAATTATTGAGCAATCTAAAATTAATTTTACAAATTAAAAGTCGTCTGCGAAATACACCTGTAAGGTCCAATTTTCATTGTCTTACAACGACAACGATGATGAAGGATGTTGTTATGTTATGAACAAATTTTACAACAAACCAAAACGAATTGGATAATGAAAAGACGCTTTCTCAATCCAAAAAAAATATAAGTTTGATGGTCTTTCTGTTCGAAAAACTACCACGGCAATTTATGGTTAAATCACTCGCCATTTCAATCCATATATATAAAAATGAAACCCGTTTTCCTTGGTCATGGCATCACGCGTGAATGACTGGACCGATTTTACTAATTCTTTTTTTGTTGTATTTGTTATTATTAGGAGAAGGTTCTTACGGAAGAAAATATTAAGAAAATCTCTCAGAAATATTGAAAAATAGACATTTAATTTTGCATATTTTAAAAAACGCGCGTAACGAATGTCAATGTCATTCACAGCCATAGACTATATTGAAAGAGCATCGTTTGTTCGGAAACGTGGTCACTTAATTAAATAAACCTTAAATTAACCTGTGACATCATACCCATAGTTTTAATTTATGGAATGTATAAATTTTATTTATTTATTAATTTATTTACGGATTTTCCTTTTTTACAAGTTTTACTCTATAATAATTATAAAACTAAATTACCTAAAAAACTAAATAACAAGGTACAAATATTCTATATATATATATATATATATATATATATATATATATATATATACATATATATAAAAGGATGTTTGTATGTATAAAATCTATGAACTCAAAAACTACTGTACCGATTATTATGAAAATTGGTATATATATTTTTTTTCCACGGAGAACGTTTATATGATATGCTCATTGATGCCACTCGCCACCAGGTGGCGCTGCAAAGTAGCAACTTCTGCCCCGTTCAACCGATTGTCATGAAAATTGGTATCTATATGTATTTTACCACGGAGAAGGTTTGTATGATATGCTCATTGATGCCACTCGCCATCAGGTGGGGCTGCAGAGTAGCAACTCCGACCCGTTCAACCGATTGTCATGAAAATCAGTATGATGATCTATTTTTAATGGGTAAGATGAATATGATATTCGTATTAATGGAAGTTACTACCAGATGGCGCTTCCATGTATTAAATTCAATACTGATTAGTAGATATCTATACGAATTCGTATAAATATAAGTTCGAAAGATATATTTTTGGTGCGATAAGAAAAAAAAACTATAAGCTTTCTTTCCTTCTCTATCTCTTCTTATCTTTTATTTTTCTTAAATTTATTTTAGTTGTTGGCGTAGCAACGTGCACCGGGTACAGATATAAATAATAAAATTCGTTTGTATTGATTTTTGATTAATATCAATTGTACGAAAATTTGAATTAATCGCGTTTAAAATCGTTCCCATTCAAATCCCAATCCAGTAAATTTTTATACCAGCTTTAACGTTTCCGTCTTCATTCGTAAATAATAATTTTATTGTATTAAGGGTTTACGGTAGTAAAAAATCTGTCATAGAGGTCACCATATTTTTTTACAAATGGCATCTATGTAAAAAAGCATTGTGGTCCTCATGACTGATTTTCTCCTACTGTTCCTCTTAAATAGTTTACTACAATGTAATAGTATAACAAAAACCTTAGCCACAGCAACGCGTGGCCGGCGGGTCAGCTAGTATTTTTTTAAGTATTTAGCACAACTAGGATGTAACAAGAAGTTACATTTCATACATTTTAGATCGGTTAACTGAAAAACTTTGCATTTTAAATTTTGTTTATTTAAAAAAGTCGATGAAAAAGTAAAATAAAAAGTACATAGAAAACC
>CAXIIO010000407.1:42500-50000 GCA_964028335.1 Altica lythri | reverse complement strand
TTCTCGGACACGACGATCGTGTACGTAATTCTACTACATTTAAAAGACATATAGATTTACGCATTTTTATGTTCGATACGTTGTGTACAATACACGTATAAAATTTATACAAATTTTATACGTTGCTATCGCAATTTAAGATGTTGCGTTAAAAATAAACGCATCTACATCCAACGCGTTCCGACAATTTTTTTCAAAAAAAAAAATCGAACAGTCTTTTTAATTTGATACGACCCTCAGCCAGGAGTGGTCCAGGAACGAGTATCCGAGGACCGCAATGTGCGTTCGAAATGTCGATGTTCATGTGTCCTGCAGTTCACAAGTTGACGCGCAATTAGCTGCGTTCTTCATCGACCCACGAGCCAAGTGATTCACCGTTCAGGGTAATCGTTTTAACATTAAACGTGTTTCCATACGAAAGTATAAGTTTTCGTTTAAAGAAACTATACGTCTTATAAAATATCGTGAAAAATGTATTAAAAAAAAAATGATAAGAGAAAATTATGTACTTACGAATTTCTCCATTTGTAACGCCGTGTTTTACAAACGAGGCGTACACGGAGTAAACGTGCACAAGTATTTCCTCTTAATTTCGTCACCAATGAGTACATGCATTTTTACCATCTTGACAATTTGGGCGAAAAACTTTCAACACCGTCGGAATAATATATCGCATTCTACGATTTTGAATTCCTTAGAAAAAAATTATTCGTTTTTTTATCTGAATAACAGATGGATACGAATTTGTTATTTTTCTTGGTACCCAATTTTTATCAAGACAAATTGTTATATACATATTAATATTAGACCTCATCGACAACTTTGTTTTTTTTAGAACTTTAAAGTAAACAAAAATATAAATAATATAATTGTTTCTAACTTTAGTTCCTAAAAACATTTCGTTTATTTCGCATTCTATACCTCAAAAGATCGTATGCGTTTAATAACGGACGTTCTAATGACAGCATATGCAAGTAAAACGATATATAGTTCAAATATTTATAACAGACTTGTCGTAAGTTGACAAACACTGTAATGATCCTTCCGCAGGTTCACCTACGGAAACCTTATTACGACTTTTACTTCCTCTAAATGATCAAGTTTGGTCATCTTTCCGAAGCATCGACGACGCCGAAACGCCACCGCGCTCAGTCCGAAGACCTCACTAAATCATTCAATCGGTAGTAGCGACGGGCGGTGTGTACAAAGGGCAGGGACGTAATCAACGCGAGCTTATGACTCGCGCTTACTGGGAATTCCTCGTTCATGGGGAACAATTGCAAGCCCCAATCCCTAGCACGAAGGAGGTTCAGCGGGTTACCCGGGCCGCTCGGCCAGGGAGGACACGCTGATTCCTTCAGTGTAGCGCGCGTGCGGCCCAGAACATCTAAGGGCATCACAGACCTGTTATTGCTCAATCTCGTGCGGCTAGAAGCCGCCTGTCCCTCTAAGAAGAATTGTTTGTACGCCGACAGTAAAAACCGCGCGCAGTGGGGGCCGAAACCCATCACCGGCGGGCCTTTGGGATGTCGAAATACGCCTAGTTAGCAGGCTAGAGTCTCGTTCGTTATCGGAATTAACCAGACAAATCGCTCCACCAACTAAGAACGGCCATGCACCACCACCCACCGAATCAAGAAAGAGCTCTCAATCTGTCAATCCTTCCGGTGTCCGGGCCTGGTGAGGTTTCCCGTGTTGAGTCAAATTAAGCCGCAGGCTCCACTCCTGGTGGTGCCCTTCCGTCAATTCCTTTAAGTTTCAGCTTTGCAACCATACTTCCCCCGGAACCCAAAAGCTTTGGTTTCCCGGAAGCTGCCCGCCGAGTCATCGGAGGAACGTCGGCGGATCGCTAGCTGGCATCGTTTATGGTTAGAACTAGGGCGGTATCTGATCGCCTTCGAACCTCTAACTTTCGTTCTTGATCAATGAAAGCGTTTTTGGCAAATGCTTTCGCTTCTGTCCGTCTTGCGACGATCCAAGAATTTCACCTCTAACGTCGCAATACGAATGCCCCCATCCGTTCCTATTAATCATTACCTCGGGGTTCCGAAAACCAACAAAATAGAACCGAGGTCCTATTCCATTATTCCATGCACACAGTATTCAGGCGAAGTTTTAGCCTGCTTTAAGCACTCTAATTTGTTCAAAGTAAACGTGCCGGCCCACCTCGACACTCAGTGAAGAGCACCGCGGCGGGATTGAGTTGGGCCGCCCTTGCGAGCTAAGCCCACCGGCAGGACGTCCCGCGACACGCCAGTTGACACCGCGTACGATGAACCAGCGACGCGGGACACAGATTCGACTACGAGCTTTTTAACCGCAACAACTTTAATATACGCTATTGGAGCTGGAATTACCGCGGCTGCTGGCACCAGACTTGCCCTCCAATTGATCCTCGTTAAAGGGTTTAGAGTGTACTCATTCCGATTACGGGGCCTCGGATGAGTCCCGTATCGTTATTTTTCGTCACTACCTCCCCGTGCCGGGAGTGGGTAATTTGCGCGCCTGCTGCCTTCCTTGGATGTGGTAGCCGTTTCTCAGGCTCCCTCTCCGGAATCGAACCCTGATTCCCCGTTACCCGTTACAACCATGGTAGGCGCAGAACCTACCATCGACAGTTGATAAGGCAGACATTTGAAAGATGCGTCGCCGGTGCGAGACCGTGCGATCAGCGTAAAGTTATTCAGAGTCACCAAGTATTACGATGTCGAGCAAGCTCGCCACCGATTGGTTTTGATCTAATAAAAGCGCTCCTTCCGTCTCCGGTCGGAGCTCTGTTTGCATGTATTAGCTCTAGAATTACCACAGTTATCCAAGTAAATGTGGGTACGATCTAAGGAACCATAACTGATTTAATGAGCCTTTCGCGGTTTCACCTTAATTTGGCTTGTACTGAGACATGCATGGCTTAATCTTTGAGACAAGCATATGACTACTGGCAGGATCAACCAGGGAGCTGTTGTTCCGTCATTCGAAAAAGAATAACAGAGATTATCAGTCTCTTCTAGTATTACAAATTTGCAATTCAAGAGAAACAAAAGACCGATGTGTCAAATCTCTATCATATTCTTTTCCTAGTGCGTGTTGAATTTTGCGTACATGAAAAGTTAAACTTTTCGCACGCCACGCTTAATAGGAGATAAGGTATATATGATATTTATAGAAGACAAGACAATCGTATTTGTATTATCTCTTATATTACATATAAAAACCGGACAGACAATATATTACATAACAGAGAGCTAGTTTTAAATGTAACTACTTTGTCATGTTTTATATAAACGCCTACCGGCAAAAAATTTCGAACATTCTCTCGACCCTTCGCTAGATATAAAGCGACACGGTGTACTCGAAAGAATCGTTACGAATAGAAATTCTCGCTCGGACAGAAGAGAGTTGTCGCAAAAAATGAAAAATTTGATTGAAATCAAATTTTATTAGTTTGATCGCATGTGGATCGCCAAACGTGTAAACGCCTTGCAAAATCCGCGATCTCGCTGTGTGATCTGTATCTTACGATACAAAAAATAATTGTGGTTTTATATATACATAATTTTATATTTCTTAACAATTACTACCAACATTTTTGAAGATAGAAATGTTAGAAAATAAAATATATAATATAAATCTCAACCACAATGCAAAAAGATCAAACTTGGACAACACCAGACTTTTAGATCGAGTATTTGTCGAGTCGTCTTTTTACATAACTGGGCAATTGTTATTATAGCGCTTTACGTTATTTAGTATATGTAGTTTAAATTTATGGTTTAATACTTTATATAATTTAATATTCGTCCAATAAATTTAATCATTACGTAATCTATATAACATTCTAATGAAAATAAAGATTACATTATAAAATTTCATAAAATTTTATTAAAACTTAAGTTGTTATGTTGGCACAATTAAGTGATATTTACAAAAAAATATATTTAAAAAAAATTATTTTTACATATTACTGAGAAATAACTTGTAAAATTTAACTACAATAATAATTCAATCATTTCTTACTAAAATACGTTAACACAATTAATTCAGTTATTAAATTGGTTTATCTTAATATTAAATTAACAAGATATAAAAACTATTATTCGTTGACCATTATATCATGTGCTTTCAAAAATATTCCACGTACTTTCACAAATTAAACATTTAAAAAAGTATACTTTATTTACTACTACCGTTTTTTAGAATCGACAGCAGAAACAGTAGCATATATATTTCGTTTAATTTAATAAAAATATATTTTTCTCTGATTTAGCATATAAATATAATTTTAGAAAAATTCTACATACTTTCACAAGTTAAAACTTAAAATTCTACAAAACAGTTTTCGAAGCTTAAACCTACATTTTTTTACTAGCACTGTTTCTTGGAATCGGAAACAGAAGCAGAAGCATAAATATTTCATTTACTTTTCAATATTAATACAATTTCTACGTACTATCACAACAAGTAAAAACATGAAATTCTACAAAACAGCTATCTACCTTAAAACTACACTTTATTTACTAGCACTGCTTCTTAATATTGAAAGCAAAAGCAGTTGTATAGATATTTAGTTTATATTAACAATATAAAAATATTTTCAATAAAATTCTCCGTACTTTCACAAGTTAAATATGTAAAAAAGTACATTTTATTTACTACTACCGTTTTTTAGAATCGACAGCAGAAACAGTAGCATATATATTTCGTTTAATTTAATAAAAATATATTTTTCTCTGATTTAGCATATAAATATAATTTTAGAAAAATTCTACATACTTTCACAAGTTAAAACTTAAAATTCTACAAAACAGTTTTCGAAGCTTAAACCTACATTTTTTTACTAGCACTGTTTCTTGGAATCGGAAACAGAAGCAGAAGCATAAATATTTCATTTACTTTTCAATATTAATAAAATTTCTACGTACTATCACAACAAGTAAAAACATGAAATTCTACAAAACAGCTATCTAGCTTAAAACTACACTTTATTTACTAGCACTGCTTCTTAATATTGAAAGCAAAAGCAGTTGTATAGATATTTAGTTTATATTAACAATATAAAAATATTTTCAATAAAATTCTCTGTACTTTCACAAGTTAAATATGTAAAAAAGTACATTTTATTTACTACCACCGTTTTTCAAACTCAAAAGCAGAATCAGTAGCATATATATTTCGTTTAATTTACGACATAAAAATATATTTTTCTCTGATTTACCATATAAATATAATTCCAGAAAAATTCTACATACTTTCACAAGTTAAAACTTAAAATTCTACAAAACAGCTTTCGAAGCTTAAACCTACATTTTTTCACTAGCATTGTTTCTTGGAATCGGAAACAGAAGCAGAAGCATAAATATTTCATTTACTTTTCAATATTAATAAAATTTCAAAAAATTTCTACGTACTTTCACAACAAGTAAAAACATGAAATTCTACAAAACAGCTATCTAGCTTAAAACTACACTTTATTTACTAGCACTGCTTCTTAATATTAAAAGCAAAAGCAGTTGTATAGATATTTAGTTTTATTAACAACATCAAAATATTTTCAATAAAATTCTCCGTACTTTCACAAGTTAAATATGTAAAAAAGTTTATTTTATTTACTACCACCGTTTTTCAAACTCAAAATCAGAATCAGTAGCATATATATTTCGTTTAATTTACGACATAAAAATATATTTTTCTCTGATTTACCATATAAATATAATTCCAGAAAAATTCTACATACTTTCACAAGTTAAAACTTAAAATTCTACAAAACAGCTTTCGAAGCTTAAACCTACATTTTTTCACTAGCATTGTTTCTTGGAATCGGAAACAGAAGCAGAAGCATAAATATTTCATTTACTTTTCAATATTAATAAAATTTCAAAAAATTTCTACGTACTTTCACAACAAGTAAAAACATGAAATTCTACAAAACAGCTATCTAGCTTAAAACTACACTTTATTTACTAGCACTGCTTCTTAATATTAAAAGCAAAAGCAGTTGTATAGATATTTAGTTTTATTAACAACATCAAAATATTTTCAATAAAATTCTCCGTACTTTCACAAGTTAAATATGTAAAAAAGTACATTTTATTTACTACCATTGTTTTTCAAAATTAAAAGCAGAATCAGTAGCATATATATTTCGTTTAATTTACGACATAAAAATATATTTTCCTTTGATTTATAATATAAATATAATTTCACAAAAATTCTACATAGTTTCACAAGTTAAAACTTAAAATTCTACATATTTGGTTTTATTAACAATATTAAAATATTTTCAATAAAATTCTCTGTACTTTCACAAGTTACAAATATGTGAAAAAGTACACTTTACTTACTGCTACCGTTTTATAGAATTGACAGCAGAAACAGTAGCATACACATTTCGTTTAATTTACCATATAAATATATTTTCAACAAATTTCTACGTATTTTCACAGCAAGTAAAAACATAAAATTCTACAAAACAGCTATCTAGCTTAAACTACACTTTATTTATAAACACTGCTTCTAAGTATTAAACACAAAAGCAGTGGTATAGATATTTCGTTTTATTAACAATATAGAAATATTTTTAATAAAATTCTTTGTACTTTCACAAGTTAAATATGTGATAGTAGATAGGTCATGCACAATTGAATTTAAAACGAAGTTTAAATACCTAGACTTCATAGTAGATAACAATTTAACTGTTGTCACACATCATGACTATATCGTAAGGAAAATGGCAAAGAAACTATAATATTTTTTTGGTAGAATCTTCATACACCTTAACACTTTTGACAAAGTCAGTGTATACAATACAATAATACAACCACACAGTATGGCATGATGAGAAGTTTGAAGTAATACTAGTAATCGTGTCATGTACAGAGTCTATTAGAAAGCACTGATAAACCAGGAAGCGGATTTACGTTTCTGCGTTCATTTTACGATAGTACAATAATTGTAAAATAGCCACGCAAATGTTGCTATATATTTGGCGTTAAAATAGTGTTTTGTAACATATTTTGGGACGATGGAAAGTTACTTAATAGTGTGCAATTAAAAATTGCATTTACTTGACTTTGTATAGCAGTTTTTTTAATGTTTGTAATTGTTAAAATTATTGAGCAATCTAAAATTAATTTTACAAATTAAAAGTCGTCTGCGAAATACACCTGTAAGGTCCAATTTTCATTGTCTTACAACGACAACGATGATGAAGGATGTTGTTATGTTATGAACAAATTTTACAACAAACCAAAACGAATTGGATAATGAAAAGACGCTTTCTCAATCCAAAAAAAATATAAGTTTGATGGTCTTTCTGTTCGAAAAACTACCACGGCAATTTATGGTTAAATCACTCGCCATTTCAATCCATATATATAAAAATGAAACCCGTTTTCCTTGGTCATGGCATCACGCGTGAATGACTGGACCGATTTTACTAATTCTTTTTTTGTTGTATTTGTTATTATTAGGAGAAGGTTCTTACGGAAGAAAATATTAAGAAAA
>CAXIIO010000407.1:35000-37500 GCA_964028335.1 Altica lythri | reverse complement strand
CCGGAGATCTCACCCATTTAAAGTTTGAGAATAGGTTGAGGTCGTTTCGACCCCAATGCCTCTAATCATTCGCTTTACCGGATGAAACTCGTACGCAACGAGCGCCAGCTATCCTGAGGGAAACTTCGGAGGGAACCAGCTACTAGATGGTTCGATTAGTCTTTCGCCCCTATACCCAGTTCCGACGATCGATTTGCACGTCAGAATCGCTACGGACCTCCATCAGGGTTTCCCCTGACTTCGTCCTGACCAGGCATAGTTCACCATCTTTCGGGTCCCAGCGTGTACGCTCTTGGTGCGCCTCTTCTCGCAATGAGAATGAGACGCCCCGGGAGTGCGGAGTGGCCACTTTAAGGGCAAACCACCCATCCTCCCTCGGTCTACGCAAGGTAAACCTTTACTTTCATTACGCCTTTAGGTTTAGTCATGTCCCAATGACTCGCGCACATGCTAGACTCCTTGGTCCGTGTTTCAAGACGGGTCCTGAAAGTACCCAAAGCTATAGCGTCGCTGATCGGCGTTTCAACGAGGTCTGTTCGAGAACACCGCAACCAACAGTCGTTCTGGGACAGAATCGGCACCAGGTCCGATCACCGTCAAACACAGAACGTGCTTGCTACGGGCCGAACGCTAACTGAGTAGCGGCCCCGCGCCTTTAGCATACCGTCGAGCGAGTCTGTCGGAACATCGAGGGTCCACGCGACAAAAGCCATGTGGGCTCCACCCCAAGTCTTAGACAGACACCCAACGGATCGCGACGTCCTACTAGAGGAAAAGTGCACGCGTTCCACATCGGTTCGAAGAACGAGAGGCGCGGACGACGTAAACGTAATCCGTCACACAAACTTTCAACTCCGACAGTAGAGACGCGAATGAATTTCCTCTTTCGACCTTTCGGGTTTCTCAGGTTTACCCCTGAACGGTTTCACGTACTCTTGAACTCTCTCTTCAAAGTGCTTTTCAACTTTCCCTCACGGTACTTGTTCGCTATCGGTCTCGTGGTCATATTTAGCCTTAGATGGAGTTTACCACCCACTTAGGGCTGCACTCTCAAGCAACCCGACTCTGAGGAGAGATTCTCCCGCAATTGGCAGCGGTCACTACGGGCCTGGCACCCTCTATGGGCTGTGGCCCCGTTCAAGAAGGACTTGGACGCGCCGCACAATCTCGGGATAATGAATCCTCCCTAACACCACATTTCCCGGTGGTCGATGTCGGCCACGGGATTCGGTACTGGGCTTTTCCCTGTTCGCTCGCAGCTACTGAGGGAATCCTAGTTAGTTTCTTTTCCTCCGCTTAGTAATATGCTTAAATTCAGCGGGTAGTCTCACCTGCTCTGAGGTCGATAGATGATATTTAAGTACCAAACTATGCATTTTAAAATCAATGTCCAATAATTAAATGCCATATAGAAACACAGATCAGACGTCGTCTTTGAGAAGATTTCTCGGACACGACGATCGTGTACGTAATTCTACTACATTTAAAAGACATATAGATTTACGCATTTTTATGTTCGATACGTTGTGTACAATACACGTATAAAATTTATACAAATTTTATACGTTGCTATCGCAATTTAAGATGTTGCGTTAAAAATAAACGCATCTACATCCAACGCGTTCCGACAATTTTTTTCAAAAAAAAAAAATCGAACAGTCTTTTTAATTTGATACGACCCTCAGCCAGGAGTGGTCCAGGAACGAGTATCCGAGGACCGCAATGTGCGTTCGAAATGTCGATGTTCATGTGTCCTGCAGTTCACAAGTTGACGCGCAATTAGCTGCGTTCTTCATCGACCCACGAGCCAAGTGATTCACCGTTCAGGGTAATCGTTTTAACATTAAACGTGTTTCCATACGAAAGTATAAGTTTTCGTTTAAAGAAACTATACGTCTTATAAAATATCGTGAAAAATGTATTAAAAAAAAAATGATAAGAGAAAATTATGTACTTACGAATTTCTCCATTTGTAACGCCGTGTTTTACAAACGAGGCGTACACGGAGTAAACGTGCACAAGTATTTCCTCTTAATTTCGTCACCAATGAGTACATGCATTTTTACCATCTTGACAATTTGGGCGAAAAACTTTCAACACCGTCGGAATAATATATCGCATTCTACGATTTTGAATTCCTTAGAAAAAAATTATTCGTTTTTTTATCTGAATAACAGATGGATACGAATTTGTTATTTTTCTTGGTACCCAATTTTTATCAAGACAAATTGGTATATACATATTAATATTAGACCTCATCGACAACTTTGTTTTTTTTAGAACTTTAAAGTAAACAAAAATATAAATAATATAATTGTTTCTAACTTTAGTTCCTAAAAACATTTCGTTTATTTCGCATTCTATACCTCAAAAGATCGTATGCGTTTAATAACGGACGTTCTAATGACAGCATATGCAAGTAAAACGATATATAGTTCAAATATTTATAACAGACTTGTCGTAAGTTGACAAACACTGTAATGATCCTTCCGCAGGTTCA
>CAXIIO010000407.1:27500-32500 GCA_964028335.1 Altica lythri | reverse complement strand
TTATATTTCTTAACAATTACTACCAACATTTTTGAAGATAGAAATGTTAGAAAATAAAATATATAATATAAATCTCAACCACAATGCAAAAAGATCAAACTTGGACAACACCAGACTTTTAGATCGAGTATTTGTCGAGTCGTCTTTTTACATAACTGGGCAATTGTTATTATAGCGCTTTACGTTATTTAGTATATGTAGTTTAAATTTATGGTTTAATACTTTATATAATTTAATATTCGTCCAATAAATTTAATCATTACGTAATCTATATAACATTCTAATGAAAATAAAGATTACATTATAAAATTTCATAAAATTTTATTAAAACTTAAGTTGTTATGTTGGCACAATTAAGTGATATTTACAAAAAAATATATTTAAAAAAAATTATTTTTACATATTACTGAGAAATAACTTGTAAAATTTAACTACAATAATAATTCAATCATTTCTTACTAAAATACGTTAACACAATTAATTCAGTTATTAAATTGGTTTATCTTAATATTAAATTAACAAGATATAAAAACTATTATTCGTTGACCATTATATCATGTGCTTTCAAAAATATTCCACGTACTTTCACAAATTAAACATTTAAAAAAGTATACTTTATTTACTACTACCGTTTTTTAGAATCGACAGCAGAAACAGTAGCATATATATTTCGTTTAATTTAATAAAAATATATTTTTCTCTGATTTAGCATATAAATATAATTTTAGAAAAATTCTACATACTTTCACAAGTTAAAACTTAAAATTCTACAAAACAGTTTTCGAAGCTTAAACCTACATTTTTTTACTAGCACTGTTTCTTGGAATCGGAAACAGAAGCAGAAGCATAAATATTTCATTTACTTTTCAATATTAATACAATTTCACGTACTATCACAACAAGTAAAAACATGAAATTCTACAAAACAGCTATCTACCTTAAAACTACACTTTATTTACTAGCACTGCTTCTTAATATTGAAAGCAAAAGCAGTTGTATAGATATTTAGTTTATATTAACAATATAAAAATATTTTCAATAAAATTCTCTGTACTTTCACAAGTTAAATATGTAAAAAAGTACATTTTATTTACTACCACCGTTTTTCAAACTCAAAAGCAGAATCAGTAGCATATATATTTCGTTTAATTTACGACATAAAAATATATTTTTCTCTGATTTACCATATAAATATAATTCCAGAAAAATTCTACATACTTTCACAAGTTAAAACTTAAAATTCTACAAAACAGCTTTCGAAGCTTAAACCTACATTTTTTCACTAGCATTGTTTCTTGGAATCGGAAACAGAAGCAGAAGCATAAATATTTCATTTACTTTTCAATATTAATAAAATTTCAAAAAATTTCTACGTACTTTCACAACAAGTAAAAACATGAAATTCTACAAAACAGCTATCTACCTTAAAACTACACTTTATTTACTAGCACTGCTTCTTAATATTGAAAGCAAAAGCAGTTGTATAGATATTTAGTTTATATTAACAATATAAAAATATTTTCAATAAAATTCTCCGTACTTTCACAAGTTAAATATGTAAAAAAGTACATTTTATTTACTACTACCGTTTTTTAGAATCGACAGCAGAAACAGTAGCATATATATTTCGTTTAATTTAATAAAAATATATTTTTCTCTGATTTAGCATATAAATATAATTTTAGAAAAATTCTACATACTTTCACAAGTTAAAACTTAAAATTCTACAAAACAGTTTTCGAAGCTTAAACCTACATTTTTTTACTAGCACTGTTTCTTGGAATCGGAAACAGAAGCAGAAGCATAAATATTTCATTTACTTTTCAATATTAATAAAATTTCTACGTACTATCACAACAAGTAAAAACATGAAATTCTACAAAACAGCTATCTAGCTTAAAACTACACTTTATTTACTAGCACTGCTTCTTAATATTGAAAGCAAAAGCAGTTGTATAGATATTTAGTTTATATTAACAATATAAAAATATTTTCAATAAAATTCTCTGTACTTTCACAAGTTAAATATGTAAAAAAGTACATTTTATTTACTACCACCGTTTTTCAAACTCAAAAGCAGAATCAGTAGCATATATATTTCGTTTAATTTACGACATAAAAATATATTTTTCTCTGATTTACCATATAAATATAATTCCAGAAAAATTCTACATACTTTCACAAGTTAAAACTTAAAATTCTACAAAACAGCTTTCGAAGCTTAAACCTACATTTTTTCACTAGCATTGTTTCTTGGAATCGGAAACAGAAGCAGAAGCATAAATATTTCATTTACTTTTCAATATTAATAAAATTTCAAAAAATTTCTACGTACTTTCACAACAAGTAAAAACATGAAATTCTACAAAACAGCTATCTAGCTTAAAACTACACTTTATTTACTAGCACTGCTTCTTAATATTAAAAGCAAAAGCAGTTGTATAGATATTTAGTTTTATTAACAACATCAAAATATTTTCAATAAAATTCTCCGTACTTTCACAAGTTAAATATGTAAAAAAGTTTATTTTATTTACTACCACCGTTTTTCAAACTCAAAATCAGAATCAGTAGCATATATATTTCGTTTAATTTACGACATAAAAATATATTTTTCTCTGATTTACCATATAAATATAATTCCAGAAAAATTCTACATACTTTCACAAGTTAAAACTTAAAATTCTACAAAACAGCTTTCGAAGCTTAAACCTACATTTTTTCACTAGCATTGTTTCTTGGAATCGGAAACAGAAGCAGAAGCATAAATATTTCATTTACTTTTCAATATTAATAAAATTTCAAAAAATTTCTACGTACTTTCACAACAAGTAAAAACATGAAATTCTACAAAACAGCTATCTAGCTTAAAACTACACTTTATTTACTAGCACTGCTTCTTAATATTAAAAGCAAAAGCAGTTGTATAGATATTTAGTTTTATTAACAACATCAAAATATTTTCAATAAAATTCTCCGTACTTTCACAAGTTAAATATGTAAAAAAGTACATTTTATTTACTACCATTGTTTTTCAAAATTAAAAGCAGAATCAGTAGCATATATATTTCGTTTAATTTACGACATAAAAATATATTTTCCTTTGATTTATAATATAAATATAATTTCACAAAAATTCTACATAGTTTCACAAGTTAAAACTTAAAATTCTACATATTTGGTTTTATTAACAATATTAAAATATTTTCAATAAAATTCTCTGTACTTTCACAAGTTACAAATATGTGAAAAAGTACACTTTACTTACTGCTACCGTTTTATAGAATTGACAGCAGAAACAGTAGCATACACATTTCGTTTAATTTACCATATAAATATATTTTCAACAAATTTCTACGTATTTTCACAGCAAGTAAAAACATAAAATTCTACAAAACAGCTATCTAGCTTAAACTACACTTTATTTATAAACACTGCTTCTAAGTATTAAACACAAAAGCAGTGGTATAGATATTTCGTTTTATTAACAATATAGAAATATTTTTAATAAAATTCTTTGTACTTTCACAAGTTAAATATGTGATAGTAGATAGGTCATGCACAATTGAATTTAAAACGAAGTTTAAATACCTAGACTTCATAGTAGATAACAATTTAACTGTTGTCACACATCATGACTATATCGTAAGGAAAATGGCAAAGAAACTATAATATTTTTTTGGTAGAATCTTCATACACCTTAACACTTTTGACAAAGTCAGTGTATACAATACAATAATACAACCACACAGTATGGCATGATGAGAAGTTTGAAGTAATACTAGTAATCGTGTCATGTACAGAGTCTATTAGAAAGCACTGATAAACCAGGAAGCGGATTTACGTTTCTGCGTTCATTTTACGATAGTACAATAATTGTAAAATAGCCACGCAAATGTTGCTATATATTTGGCGTTAAAATAGTGTTTTGTAACATATTTTGGGACGATGGAAAGTTACTTAATAGTGTGCAATTAAAAATTGCATTTACTTGACTTTGTATAGCAGTTTTTTTAATGTTTGTAATTGTTAAAATTATTGAGCAATCTAAAATTAATTTTACAAATTAAAAGTCGTCTGCGAAATACACCTGTAAGGTCCAATTTTCATTGTCTTACAACGACAACGATGATGAAGGATGTTGTTATGTTATGAACAAATTTTACAACAAACCAAAACGAATTGGATAATGAAAAGACGCTTTCTCAATCCAAAAAAAATATAAGTTTGATGGTCTTTCTGTTCGAAAAACTACCACGGCAATTTATGGTTAAATCACTCGCCATTTCAATCCATATATATAAAAATGAAACCCGTTTTCCTTGGTCATGGCATCACGCGTGAATGACTGGACCGATTTTACTAATTCTTTTTTTGTTGTATTTGTTATTATTAGGAGAAGGTTCTTACGGAAGAAAATATTAAGAAAATCTCTCAGAAATATTGAAAAATAGACATTTAATTTTGCATATTTTAAAAAACGCGCGTAACGAATGTCAATGTCATTCACAGCCATAGACTATATTGAAAGAGCATCGTTTGTTCGGAAACGTGGTCACTTAATTAAATAAACCTTAAATTAACCTGTGACATCATACCCATAGTTTTAATTTATGGAATGTATAAATTTTATTTATTTATTAATTTATTTACGGATTTTCCTTTTTTACAAGTTTTACTCTATAATAATTATAAAACTAAATTACCTAAAAAACTAAATAACAAGGTACAAATATTCTATATATATATATATATATATATATATATATATATATATATATATATATATATATATATATATATATATATACATATATATAAAAGGATGTTTGTATGTATAAAATCTATGAACTCAAAAACTACTGTACCGATTATTATGAAAATTGGTATATATATTTTTTTTCCACGGAGAACGTTTATATGATATGCTCATTGATGCCACTCGCCACCAGGTGGCGCTGCAAAGTAGCAACTTCTGCCCCGTTCAACCGATTGTCATG
>CAXIIO010000407.1:20000-22500 GCA_964028335.1 Altica lythri | reverse complement strand
TCCCTGTATTCCTCGTATAGTTTTTATGCGCTTACAGAGTAGTCTTTCGTATATCTTTCCTAGTACGTTTAATAGACATATCGGTCTATAAGATTTTGCCTTCTTGGGATCCTTTCCCTCGCCTTTACTTATTATAACAATATCTGCTTGTTTAAATACATTTGGGAATTTCCCTTGATACAGACACTCATTGTATAACGCGCACAAAGGTAGTAACAGTTTTTCTTGAAGTGCTTGCAATACTTCTGCTTGTATGTTATCAGGCCCAGGGGCCTTTTTCTTTTTACAGAGTGCAATGCACTCTTGTATTTCAGCTACGCTGAAGTACTGCAGTTCAATGTTTTGTTGAGGTACATATCGTTCGATCATATTTTGTCTAAGTTGATTCTGTATGCGAGTTTCATTTTCCAAGTTATCCTCGGGTAGTAGAATGCTTAGTAAATACTCTGCAGAATCCTCCCAATTAGACGTATATGTTCCATCTTCCTTTTCTAATGTACTCAACATTGTAGGACATTTTATTTTATTTGTTACTATCTTGTACGGCATACCCCAAGTATCAATCTGCAGGTTTTCCTCCACAAATGTTTCCCAACTTTTTAATTTAGTATCTCTAATTTGCTTTAAGTATATTTCTTTTTTTGTACGATATACCTGAAGAAGACGTTGTCTTTCCATATGTATACCACACCTTTGATAATTTCTTCTAGCTACTCTTGCCTGGCTTCTGAGCCTTGTAAGCTCTTCTTTCCAGGCATAATTACGTACGCCACTTTCAGTATTTTTCTTAGGGATTGATATATTTATTACTCTTTGTATTTCTCGTGTGAGCTCTTTTGCTTGATCATGTACATTGTTCCCTGGTATTATCTGCGGTGCGACAAATTCAGCTTTAAGTCTTATCCAATTAGCTTTTTTTAGATTGTATTGAGTTATCTGATTTTGATTACACCCTTCTGTAGTTTTACCTATTTCGAAAGTAATTAGATTGTGGTCACTGACCGTAACATTTTGTATGACTTTCCATTTATGGACTTTGTTAGTTGCATGTATATTACACAGGGTAATATCTATGTTACTACTTGCTCCGGCTCTATTTTGGAAAGTTGGTGGATTTCCCATCTCGTTGAGTACATGTAATTGAAACTCATTGATTAGGTCTTCCACCTCTTCTCCTTTACTATCCGTTCGGTCAGAGTGCCACAGTATTGATTTTGCGTTGGCATCCATCATAAAAATGACTGGATAGTTTTCATATTGCCTTAAGATTGTCCGAGCTTTTTCTACATAGGGTTCAATTTCATCATCAAACTGACAATACATGTTAGCTATTATTATTTTCCCATATTTCGTTAGCAGTTCCACACAAACGCAGTGATCATCACTTAAGTGTCTTATGTGAAACAGCTTATATTGCTTATTAAAAAGAATTGTAATTGCCATGGGATTTTGTCCAATACTGGCTACCTGAGCCGTTATTGGCATCCCTTGCGGTTTCCCTAGTCTTGTATATGGTTCCTGCATGCAGACCATATCCAGACCCATTTCCTCTGCGACTTTGCGGACTTCATGTGTTACAGCTGCACTACGCATGCAGTTTAGTTGGCCTATCTTTATGGATTTCTCACATGCAAGTTGCACAGTGGCCATTTTTGAGTATGATCGAATATTATTCTACCATGTGTCATCGCAAAATCTTTATATATTTCCTCTAGGTCAAATCTTTCGTTTCTTCTTTTAAATACTTCTGTTAAGAGTGACAGAAGTTCATCTGCGTTTGTAGGAATATTTGAACTTTTTAGCTGAATCCTATCAACCGCGCTTGGTACAGGGAATGTTATTGTTTCCCCTTTGGGATGTTTAGTTCTTATTACTTGGCGTAGTGCAGCAATAAGAATTTTTGGTTCCTCTAATCTACTGAGTCGCATCGTTAGTTCAATGTTACTATATATTTCAATAGTTGTATTCGTTTGCGTTTGCTTATCGTTATTATTTACTTGTTCTTCGTTTTTACAACTTGGTTTCTTTTTTCGCCTAAAAGACAACATTCGTAGTCTATTCCGTATAGACCTCGAGTTATCTTTACTATGAGATTGTTCAGATTCAATTGTATTTGATTCTATTATATTATTGCTTAGATATTTTTTAGTTGTATTATTCATAATCGGTTTTTTGAATTAATCGTTCGATTAATATCTTGTGCGTTTGACAATCTCTACCGGCATCACACTTTTTTTTACGATTACGACACGGTATGCAAACTTTAGGGTTTCGTGTATTCTGGCAGTCCTTACGTTCATGGTTTTCCCCGCAATGACTACATGTTATTTCTTTCTTAGAGCAATGTTTACTAACATGCCCTAAATCTTGACATCTCAGGCATTTCGGGACTACAATGTAATCCTTCACTGCCGAGCTTGAATAGTTCGTAAAGACTCTCCTTTGATTCAGTAACGAGGAACGCATCGCTCCTGTTACTTCCACTACATAATGAACGGTT
>CAXIIO010000407.1:7500-17500 GCA_964028335.1 Altica lythri | reverse complement strand
GGCTTCAATAGTTCGAGCAAGCCGGAGATCTCACCCATTTAAAGTTTGAGAATAGGTTGAGGTCGTTTCGACCCCAATGCCTCTAATCATTCGCTTTACCGGATGAAACTCGTACGCAACGAGCGCCAGCTATCCTGAGGGAAACTTCGGAGGGAACCAGCTACTAGATGGTTCGATTAGTCTTTCGCCCCTATACCCAGTTCCGACGATCGATTTGCACGTCAGAATCGCTACGGACCTCCATCAGGGTTTCCCCTGACTTCGTCCTGACCAGGCATAGTTCACCATCTTTCGGGTCCCAGCGTGTACGCTCTTGGTGCGCCTCTTCTCGCAATGAGAATGAGACGCCCCGGGAGTGCGGAGTGGCCACTTTAAGGGCAAACCACCCATCCTCCCTCGGTCTACGCAAGGTAAACCTTTACTTTCATTACGCCTTTAGGTTTAGTCATGTCCCAATGACTCGCGCACATGCTAGACTCCTTGGTCCGTGTTTCAAGACGGGTCCTGAAAGTACCCAAAGCTATAGCGTCGCTGATCGGCGTTTCAACGAGGTCTGTTCGAGAACACCGCAACCAACAGTCGTTCTGGGACAGAATCGGCACCAGGTCCGATCACCGTCAAACACAGAACGTGCTTGCTACGGGCCGAACGCTAACTGAGTAGCGGCCCCGCGCCTTTAGCATACCGTCGAGCGAGTCTGTCGGAACATCGAGGGTCCACGCGACAAAAGCCATGTGGGCTCCACCCCAAGTCTTAGACAGACACCCAACGGATCGCGACGTCCTACTAGAGGAAAAGTGCACGCGTTCCACATCGGTTCGAAGAACGAGAGGCGCGGACGACGTAAACGTAATCCGTCACACAAACTTTCAACTCCGACAGTAGAGACGCGAATGAATTTCCTCTTTCGACCTTTCGGGTTTCTCAGGTTTACCCCTGAACGGTTTCACGTACTCTTGAACTCTCTCTTCAAAGTGCTTTTCAACTTTCCCTCACGGTACTTGTTCGCTATCGGTCTCGTGGTCATATTTAGCCTTAGATGGAGTTTACCACCCACTTAGGGCTGCACTCTCAAGCAACCCGACTCTGAGGAGAGATTCTCCCGCAATTGGCAGCGGTCACTACGGGCCTGGCACCCTCTATGGGCTGTGGCCCCGTTCAAGAAGGACTTGGACGCGCCGCACAATCTCGGGATAATGAATCCTCCCTAACACCACATTTCCCGGTGGTCGATGTCGCTCGCAGCTACTGAGGGAATCCTAGTTAGTTTCTTTTCCTCCGCTTAGTAATATGCTTAAATTCAGCGGGTAGTCTCACCTGCTCTGAGGTCGATAGATGATATTTAAGTACCAAACTATGCATTTTAAAATCAATGTCCAATAATTAAATGCCATATAGAAACACAGATCAGACGTCGTCTTTGAGAAGATTTCTCGGACACGACGATCGTGTACGTAATTCTACTACATTTAAAAGACATATAGATTTACGCATTTTTATGTTCGATACGTTGTGTACAATACACGTATAAAATTTATACAAATTTTATACGTTGCTATCGCAATTTAAGATGTTGCGTTAAAAATAAACGCATCTACATCCAACGCGTTCCGACAATTTTTTTCAAAAAAAAAAAATCGAACAGTCTTTTTAATTTGATACGACCCTCAGCCAGGAGTGGTCCAGGAACGAGTATCCGAGGACCGCAATGTGCGTTCGAAATGTCGATGTTCATGTGTCCTGCAGTTCACAAGTTGACGCGCAATTAGCTGCGTTCTTCATCGACCCACGAGCCAAGTGATTCACCGTTCAGGGTAATCGTTTTAACATTAAACGTGTTTCCATACGAAAGTATAAGTTTTCGTTTAAAGAAACTATACGTCTTATAAAATATCGTGAAAAATGTATTAAAAAAAAAATGATAAGAGAAAATTATGTACTTACGAATTTCTCCATTTGTAACGCCGTGTTTTACAAACGAGGCGTACACGGAGTAAACGTGCACAAGTATTTCCTCTTAATTTCGTCACCAATGAGTACATGCATTTTTACCATCTTGACAATTTGGGCGAAAAACTTTCAACACCGTCGGAATAATATATCGCATTCTACGATTTTGAATTCCTTAGAAAAAAATTATTCGTTTTTTTATCTGAATAACAGATGGATACGAATTTGTTATTTTTCTTGGTACCCAATTTTTATCAAGACAAATTGGTATATACATATTAATATTAGACCTCATCGACAACTTTGTTTTTTTTAGAACTTTAAAGTAAACAAAAATATAAATAATATAATTGTTTCTAACTTTAGTTCCTAAAAACATTTCGTTTATTTCGCATTCTATACCTCAAAAGATCGTATGCGTTTAATAACGGACGTTCTAATGACAGCATATGCAAGTAAAACGATATATAGTTCAAATATTTATAACAGACTTGTCGTAAGTTGACAAACACTGTAATGATCCTTCCGCAGGTTCACCTACGGAAACCTTATTACGACTTTTACTTCCTCTAAATGATCAAGTTTGGTCATCTTTCCGAAGCATCGACGACGCCGAAACGCCACCGCGCTCAGTCCGAAGACCTCACTAAATCATTCAATCGGTAGTAGCGACGGGCGGTGTGTACAAAGGGCAGGGACGTAATCAACGCGAGCTTATGACTCGCGCTTACTGGGAATTCCTCGTTCATGGGGAACAATTGCAAGCCCCAATCCCTAGCACGAAGGAGGTTCAGCGGGTTACCCGGGCCGCTCGGCCAGGGAGGACACGCTGATTCCTTCAGTGTAGCGCGCGTGCGGCCCAGAACATCTAAGGGCATCACAGACCTGTTATTGCTCAATCTCGTGCGGCTAGAAGCCGCCTGTCCCTCTAAGAAGAATTGTTTGTACGCCGACAGTAAAAACCGCGCGCAGTGGGGGCCGAAACCCATCACCGGCGGGCCTTTGGGATGTCGAAATACGCCTAGGTAGCAGGCTAGAGTCTCGTTCGTTATCGGAATTAACCAGACAAATCGCTCCACCAACTAAGAACGGCCATGCACCACCACCCACCGAATCAAGAAAGAGCTCTCAATCTGTCAATCCTTCCGGTGTCCGGGCCTGGTGAGGTTTCCCGTGTTGAGTCAAATTAAGCCGCAGGCTCCACTCCTGGTGGTGCCCTTCCGTCAATTCCTTTAAGTTTCAGCTTTGCAACCATACTTCCCCCGGAACCCAAAAGCTTTGGTTTCCCGGAAGCTGCCCGCCGAGTCATCGGAGGAACGTCGGCGGATCGCTAGCTGGCATCGTTTATGGTTAGAACTAGGGCGGTATCTGATCGCCTTCGAACCTCTAACTTTCGTTCTTGATCAATGAAAGCGTTTTTGGCAAATGCTTTCGCTTCTGTCCGTCTTGCGACGATCCAAGAATTTCACCTCTAACGTCGCAATACGAATGCCCCCATCCGTTCCTATTAATCATTACCTCGGGGTTCCGAAAACCAACAAAATAGAACCGAGGTCCTATTCCATTATTCCATGCACACAGTATTCAGGCGAAGTTTTAGCCTGCTTTAAGCACTCTAATTTGTTCAAAGTAAACGTGCCGGCCCACCTCGACACTCAGTGAAGAGCACCGCGGCGGGATTGAGTTGGGCCGCCCTTGCGAGCTAAGCCCACCGGCAGGACGTCCCGCGACACGCCAGTTGACACCGCGTACGATGAACCAGCGACGCGGGACACAGATTCGACTACGAGCTTTTTAACCGCAACAACTTTAATATACGCTATTGGAGCTGGAATTACCGCGGCTGCTGGCACCAGACTTGCCCTCCAATTGATCCTCGTTAAAGGGTTTAGAGTGTACTCATTCCGATTACGGGGCCTCGGATGAGTCCCGTATCGTTATTTTTCGTCACTACCTCCCCGTGCCGGGAGTGGGTAATTTGCGCGCCTGCTGCCTTCCTTGGATGTGGTAGCCGTTTCTCAGGCTCCCTCTCCGGAATCGAACCCTGATTCCCCGTTACCCGTTACAACCATGGTAGGCGCAGAACCTACCATCGACAGTTGATAAGGCAGACATTTGGAAGATGCGTCGCCGGTGCGAGACCGTGCGATCAGCGTAAAGTTATTCAGAGTCACCAAGTATTACGATGTCGAGCAAGCTCGCCACCGATTGGTTTTGATCTAATAAAAGCGCTCCTTCCGTCTCCGGTCGGAGCTCTGTTTGCATGTATTAGCTCTAGAATTACCACAGTTATCCAAGTAAATGTGGGTACGATCTAAGGAACCATAACTGATTTAATGAGCCTTTCGCGGTTTCACCTTAATTTGGCTTGTACTGAGACATGCATGGCTTAATCTTTGAGACAAGCATATGACTACTGGCAGGATCAACCAGGGAGCTGTTGTTCCGTCATTCGAAAAAGAATAACAGAGATTATCAGTCTCCTCTAGTATTACAAATTTGCAATTCAAGAGAAACAAAAGACCGATGTGTCAAATCTCTATCATATTCTTTTCCTAGTGCGTGTTGAATTTTGCGTACATGAAAAGTTAAACTTTTCGCACGCCACGCTTAATAGGAGATAAGGTATATATGATATTTATAGAAGACAAGACAATCGTATTTGTATTATCTCTTATATTACATATAAAAACCGGACAGACAATATATTACATAACAGAGAGCTAGTTTTAAATGTAACTACTTTGTCATGTTTTATATAAACGCCTACCGGCAAAAAATTTCGAACATTCTCTCGACCCTTCGCTAGATATAAAGCGACACGGTGTACTCGAAAGAATCGTTACGAATAGAAATTCTCGCTCGGACAGAAGAGAGTTGTCGCAAAAAATGAAAAATTTGATTGAAATCAAATTTTATTAGTTTGATCGCATGTGGATCGCCAAACGTGTAAACGCCTTGCAAAATCCGCGATCTCGCTGTGTGATCTGTATCTTACGATACAAAAAATAATTGTGGTTTTATATATACATAATTTTATATTTCTTAACAATTACTACCAACATTTTTGAAGATAGAAATGTTAGAAAATAAAATATATAATATAAATCTCAACCACAATGCAAAAAGATCAAACTTGGACAACACCAGACTTTTAGATCGAGTATTTGTCGAGTCGTCTTTTTACATAACTGGGCAATTGTTATTATAGCGCTTTACGTTATTTAGTATATGTAGTTTAAATTTATGGTTTAATACTTTATATAATTTAATATTCGTCCAATAAATTTAATCATTACGTAATCTATATAACATTCTAATGAAAATAAAGATTACATTATAAAATTTCATAAAATTTTATTAAAACTTAAGTTGTTATGTTGGCACAATTAAGTGATATTTACAAAAAAATATATTTAAAAAAAATTATTTTTACATATTACTGAGAAATAACTTGTAAAATTTAACTACAATAATAATTCAATCATTTCTTACTAAAATACGTTAACACAATTAATTCAGTTATTAAATTGGTTTATCTTAATATTAAATTAACAAGATATAAAAACTATTATTCGTTGACCATTATATCATGTGCTTTCAAAAATATTCCACGTACTTTCACAAATTAAACATTTAAAAAAGTATACTTTATTTACTACTACCGTTTTTTAGAATCGACAGCAGAAACAGTAGCATATATATTTCGTTTAATTTAATAAAAATATATTTTTCTCTGATTTAGCATATAAATATAATTTTAGAAAAATTCTACATACTTTCACAAGTTAAAACTTAAAATTCTACAAAACAGTTTTCGAAGCTTAAACCTACATTTTTTTACTAGCACTGTTTCTTGGAATCGGAAACAGAAGCAGAAGCATAAATATTTCATTTACTTTTCAATATTAATACAATTTCTACGTACTATCACAACAAGTAAAAACATGAAATTCTACAAAACAGCTATCTACCTTAAAACTACACTTTATTTACTAGCACTGCTTCTTAATATTGAAAGCAAAAGCAGTTGTATAGATATTTAGTTTATATTAACAATATAAAAATATTTTCAATAAAATTCTCTGTACTTTCACAAGTTAAATATGTAAAAAAGTACATTTTATTTACTACCACCGTTTTTCAAACTCAAAAGCAGAATCAGTAGCATATATATTTCGTTTAATTTACGACATAAAAATATATTTTTCTCTGATTTACCATATAAATATAATTCCAGAAAAATTCTACATACTTTCACAAGTTAAAACTTAAAATTCTACAAAACAGCTTTCGAAGCTTAAACCTACATTTTTTCACTAGCATTGTTTCTTGGAATCGGAAACAGAAGCAGAAGCATAAATATTTCATTTACTTTTCAATATTAATAAAATTTCAAAAAATTTCTACGTACTTTCACAACAAGTAAAAACATGAAATTCTACAAAACAGCTATCTACCTTAAAACTACACTTTATTTACTAGCACTGCTTCTTAATATTGAAAGCAAAAGCAGTTGTATAGATATTTAGTTTATATTAACAATATAAAAATATTTTCAATAAAATTCTCCGTACTTTCACAAGTTAAATATGTAAAAAAGTACATTTTATTTACTACTACCGTTTTTTAGAATCGACAGCAGAAACAGTAGCATATATATTTCGTTTAATTTAATAAAAATATATTTTTCTCTGATTTAGCATATAAATATAATTTTAGAAAAATTCTACATACTTTCACAAGTTAAAACTTAAAATTCTACAAAACAGTTTTCGAAGCTTAAACCTACATTTTTTTACTAGCACTGTTTCTTGGAATCGGAAACAGAAGCAGAAGCATAAATATTTCATTTACTTTTCAATATTAATAAAATTTCTACGTACTATCACAACAAGTAAAAACATGAAATTCTACAAAACAGCTATCTAGCTTAAAACTACACTTTATTTACTAGCACTGCTTCTTAATATTGAAAGCAAAAGCAGTTGTATAGATATTTAGTTTATATTAACAATATAAAAATATTTTCAATAAAATTCTCTGTACTTTCACAAGTTAAATATGTAAAAAAGTACATTTTATTTACTACCACCGTTTTTCAAACTCAAAAGCAGAATCAGTAGCATATATATTTCGTTTAATTTACGACATAAAAATATATTTTTCTCTGATTTACCATATAAATATAATTCCAGAAAAATTCTACATACTTTCACAAGTTAAAACTTAAAATTCTACAAAACAGCTTTCGAAGCTTAAACCTACATTTTTTCACTAGCATTGTTTCTTGGAATCGGAAACAGAAGCAGAAGCATAAATATTTCATTTACTTTTCAATATTAATAAAATTTCAAAAAATTTCTACGTACTTTCACAACAAGTAAAAACATGAAATTCTACAAAACAGCTATCTAGCTTAAAACTACACTTTATTTACTAGCACTGCTTCTTAATATTAAAAGCAAAAGCAGTTGTATAGATATTTAGTTTTATTAACAACATCAAAATATTTTCAATAAAATTCTCCGTACTTTCACAAGTTAAATATGTAAAAAAGTTTATTTTATTTACTACCACCGTTTTTCAAACTCAAAATCAGAATCAGTAGCATATATATTTCGTTTAATTTACGACATAAAAATATATTTTTCTCTGATTTACCATATAAATATAATTCCAGAAAAATTCTACATACTTTCACAAGTTAAAACTTAAAATTCTACAAAACAGCTTTCGAAGCTTAAACCTACATTTTTTCACTAGCATTGTTTCTTGGAATCGGAAACAGAAGCAGAAGCATAAATATTTCATTTACTTTTCAATATTAATAAAATTTCAAAAAATTTCTACGTACTTTCACAACAAGTAAAAACATGAAATTCTACAAAACAGCTATCTAGCTTAAAACTACACTTTATTTACTAGCACTGCTTCTTAATATTAAAAGCAAAAGCAGTTGTATAGATATTTAGTTTTATTAACAACATCAAAATATTTTCAATAAAATTCTCCGTACTTTCACAAGTTAAATATGTAAAAAAGTACATTTTATTTACTACCATTGTTTTTCAAAATTAAAAGCAGAATCAGTAGCATATATATTTCGTTTAATTTACGACATAAAAATATATTTTCCTTTGATTTATAATATAAATATAATTTCACAAAAATTCTACATAGTTTCACAAGTTAAAACTTAAAATTCTACATATTTGGTTTTATTAACAATATTAAAATATTTTCAATAAAATTCTCTGTACTTTCACAAGTTACAAATATGTGAAAAAGTACACTTTACTTACTGCTACCGTTTTATAGAATTGACAGCAGAAACAGTAGCATACACATTTCGTTTAATTTACCATATAAATATATTTTCAACAAATTTCTACGTATTTTCACAGCAAGTAAAAACATAAAATTCTACAAAACAGCTATCTAGCTTAAACTACACTTTATTTATAAACACTGCTTCTAAGTATTAAACACAAAAGCAGTGGTATAGATATTTCGTTTTATTAACAATATAGAAATATTTTTAATAAAATTCTTTGTACTTTCACAAGTTAAATATGTGATAGTAGATAGGTCATGCACAATTGAATTTAAAACGAAGTTTAAATACCTAGACTTCATAGTAGATAACAATTTAACTGTTGTCACACATCATGACTATATCGTAAGGAAAATGGCAAAGAAACTATAATATTTTTTTGGTAGAATCTTCATACACCTTAACACTTTTGACAAAGTCAGTGTATACAATACAATAATACAACCACACAGTATGGCATGATGAGAAGTTTGAAGTAATACTAGTAATCGTGTCATGTACAGAGTCTATTAGAAAGCACTGATAAACCAGGAAGCGGATTTACGTTTCTGCGTTCATTTTACGATAGTACAATAATTGTAAAATAGCCACGCAAATGTTGCTATATATTTGGCGTTAAAATAGTGTTTTGTAACATATTTTGGGACGATGGAAAGTTACTTAATAGTGTGCAATTAAAAATTGCATTTACTTGACTTTGTATAGCAGTTTTTTTAATGTTTGTAATTGTTAAAATTATTGAGCAATCTAAAATTAATTTTACAAATTAAAAGTCGTCTGCGAAATACACCTGTAAGGTCCAATTTTCATTGTCTTACAACGACAACGATGATGAAGGATGTTGTTATGTTATGAACAAATTTTACAACAAACCAAAACGAATTGGATAATGAAAAGACGCTTTCTCAATCCAAAAAAATATAAGTTTGATGGTCTTTCTGTTCGAAAAACTACCACGGCAATTTATGGTTAAATCACTCGCCATTTCAATCCATATATATAAAAATGAAACCCGTTTTCCTTGGTCATGGCATCACGCGTGAATGACTGGACCGATTTTACTAATTCTTTTTTTGTTGTATTTGTTATTATTAGGAGAAGGTTCTTACGGAAGAAAATATTAAGAAAATCTCTCAGAAATATTGAAAAATAGACATTTAATTTTGCATATTTTAAAAAACGCGCGTAACGAATGTCAATGTCATTCACAGCCATAGACTATATTGAAAGAGCATCGTTTGTTCGGAAACGTGGTCACTTAATTAAATAAACCTTAAATTAACCTGTGACATCATACCCATAGTTTTAATTTATGGAATGTATAAATTTTATTTATTTATTAATTTATTTACGGATTTTCCTTTTTTACAAGTTTTACTCTATAATAATTATAAAACTAAATTACCTAAAAAACTAAATAACAAGGTACAAATATTCTATATATATATATATATATATATATATATATATATATATATATATATATATATATATATATATATATATATATATATATACATATATATAAAAGGATGTTTGTATGTATAAAATCTATGAACTCAAAAACTACTGTACCGATTATTATGAAAATTGGTATATATATTTTTTTTCCACGGAGAACGTTTATATGATATGCTCATTGATGCCACTCGCCACCAGGTGGCGCTGCAAAGTAGCAACTTCTGCCCCGTTCAACCGATTGTCATGAAAATT
>CAXIIO010000407.1:0-2500 GCA_964028335.1 Altica lythri | reverse complement strand
ACAGTCGTTCTGGGACAGAATCGGCACCAGGTCCGATCACCGTCAAACACAGAACGTGCTTGCTACGGGCCGAACGCTAACTGAGTAGCGGCCCCGCGCCTTTAGCATACCGTCGAGCGAGTCTGTCGGAACATCGAGGGTCCACGCGACAAAAGCCATGTGGGCTCCACCCCAAGTCTTAGACAGACACCCAACGGATCGCGACGTCCTACTAGAGGAAAAGTGCACGCGTTCCACATCGGTTCGAAGAACGAGAGGCGCGGACGACGTAAACGTAATCCGTCACACAAACTTTCAACTCCGACAGTAGAGACGCGAATGAATTTCCTCTTTCGACCTTTCGGGTTTCTCAGGTTTACCCCTGAACGGTTTCACGTACTCTTGAACTCTCTCTTCAAAGTGCTTTTCAACTTTCCCTCACGGTACTTGTTCGCTATCGGTCTCGTGGTCATATTTAGCCTTAGATGGAGTTTACCACCCACTTAGGGCTGCACTCTCAAGCAACCCGACTCTGAGGAGAGATTCTCCCGCAATTGGCAGCGGTCACTACGGGCCTGGCACCCTCTATGGGCTGTGGCCCCGTTCAAGAAGGACTTGGACGCGCCGCACAATCTCGGGGATAATGAATCCTCCCTAACACCACATTTCCCGGTGGTCGATGTCGGCCACGGGATTCGGTACTGGGCTTTTCCCTGTTCGCTCGCAGCTACTGAGGGAATCCTAGTTAGTTTCTTTTCCTCCGCTTAGTAATATGCTTAAATTCAGCGGGTAGTCTCACCTGCTCTGAGGTCGATAGATGATATTTAAGTACCAAACTATGCATTTTAAAATCAATGTCCAATAATTAAATGCCATATAGAAACACAGATCAGACGTCGTCTTTGAGAAGATTTCTCGGACACGACGATCGTGTACGTAATTCTACTACATTTAAAAGACATATAGATTTACGCATTTTTATGTTCGATACGTTGTGTACAATACACGTATAAAATTTATACAAATTTTATACGTTGCTATCGCAATTTAAGATGTTGCGTTAAAAATAAACGCATCTACATCCAACGCGTTCCGACAATTTTTTTCAAAAAAAAAAATCGAACAGTCTTTTTAATTTGATACGACCCTCAGCCAGGAGTGGTCCAGGAACGAGTATCCGAGGACCGCAATGTGCGTTCGAAATGTCGATGTTCATGTGTCCTGCAGTTCACAAGTTGACGCGCAATTAGCTGCGTTCTTCATCGACCCACGAGCCAAGTGATTCACCGTTCAGGGTAATCGTTTTAACATTAAACGTGTTTCCATACGAAAGTATAAGTTTTCGTTTAAAGAAACTATACGTCTTATAAAATATCGTGAAAAATGTATTAAAAAAAAAATGATAAGAGAAAATTATGTACTTACGAATTTCTCCATTTGTAACGCCGTGTTTTACAAACGAGGCGTACACGGAGTAAACGTGCACAAGTATTTCCTCTTAATTTCGTCACCAATGAGTACATGCATTTTTACCATCTTGACAATTTGGGCGAAAAACTTTCAACACCGTCGGAATAATATATCGCATTCTACGATTTTGAATTCCTTAGAAAAAAATTATTCGTTTTTTTATCTGAATAACAGATGGATACGAATTTGTTATTTTTCTTGGTACCCAATTTTTATCAAGACAAATTGGTATATACATATTAATATTAGACCTCATCGACAACTTTGTTTTTTTTAGAACTTTAAAGTAAACAAAAATATAAATAATATAATTGTTTCTAACTTTAGTTCCTAAAAACATTTCGTTTATTTCGCATTCTATACCTCAAAAGATCGTATGCGTTTAATAACGGACGTTCTAATGACAGCATATGCAAGTAAAACGATATATAGTTCAAATATTTATAACAGACTTGTCGTAAGTTGACAAACACTGTAATGATCCTTCCGCAGGTTCACCTACGGAAACCTTATTACGACTTTTACTTCCTCTAAATGATCAAGTTTGGTCATCTTTCCGAAGCATCGACGACGCCGAAACGCCACCGCGCTCAGTCCGAAGACCTCACTAAATCATTCAATCGGTAGTAGCGACGGGCGGTGTGTACAAAGGGCAGGGACGTAATCAACGCGAGCTTATGACTCGCGCTTACTGGGAATTCCTCGTTCATGGGGAACAATTGCAAGCCCCAATCCCTAGCACGAAGGAGGTTCAGCGGGTTACCCGGGCCGCTCGGCCAGGGAGGACACGCTGATTCCTTCAGTGTAGCGCGCGTGCGGCCCAGAACATCTAAGGGCATCACAGACCTGTTATTGCTCAATCTCGTGCGGCTAGAAGCCGCCTGTCCCTCTAAGAAGAATTGTTTGTACGCCGACAGTAAAAACCGCGCGCAGTGGGGGCCGAAACCCATCACCGGCGGGCCTTTGGGATGTCGAAATACGCCTAGTTAGCAGGCTAGAGTCTCGTTCGTTATCGGAATTAACCAGACAAATCGCTCCACCAACTAAGAAC